>JAOEGS010022947.1:49328-66407 GCA_025447755.1 Corythornis vintsioides
ATCCTGCTGTGGCAGGGGGGTTGGACTAGATGATCTTCTAGGTCCCTTCCAACCCTAATATCTATGAATCTATGAATCTATGAGTAGGTGCAGGATGGAGACTCAAAATTATTTGTACTGGGTTTTTTGGGGGGGTGCTTTGTTTTAATGCTTCCAAACCCTCTTGAGAGGAGAGCAAAGAAAACTCTTGTTGGTTTTAGCTAATTATTCCCCCTTTTTATGTTTTCAGCAGCCTGGTTTTGTACCCATCTGCCCTCTTGCTATACTCCCAAAAACCAGACAAGCATCCCGCATGGGAGTAGGAGCAGAGAGCCAAACTATCTCCATTCTCCTCCCAAGGCAAAATCTCATAACCATGGAGGGATGAAAGAAGACATAAAATCCACTTGCTTTACCCTTTAAAAGTTCTTAGCCTGTAAAATATTGATGTATAAACAAAACTTACAGAATTAAACAGTGTAAGAGCACTTTTTCCACCAGAATAACATCCTTGAAGAAACAGGGACTATTTTTCTAAGCTGGATTTGGATATAAAATGCCTCCTTCAAACTTGCTTTCAATAAATTCTTCTATACCAGTGACCGCTTTGCTAAATAGATAGCATGTTGCTTATTATAATTTTTTTTTTAATAGTATGGCAGAAGCAATCAATAAAGATTCAAAATCCAGGTACATAATAGAAAAAAACCCTTTCACTTTTACTGTAAAGTCAACATCTTTCAGCTACATCTTTTACCTATTGCTCAGACTCCAATTTAAGCAAGATTTAACCTCTTATGGAAACTGATTTAAAAGCAGTCAAAAAAAAAAAAGATTAAATTACAGGAGTTACATGAGAGAAATCCTTATCCCATTCTTTTTTTTTTTTTTTAAATCATGGCAATTTGTTTTTTAAAAGGTTTTTGAAGTCCTTGAATTTACCTCTTGGCACCATTAAAAAAAAAAAAAAGTAGTTTATAATCCCCTAATGTGCTTAAATAAAGCCTTCAGTAGTTTAAATTGTTATTAAACATCTTTTGGGATTGTAATTTTATGGGTTTTTTTTCCTGATTAGATGATGAACATGAAGATCATAAAATATTCATCATATAACAAACCAATTACACCGTATAATCCCCAAAATGAGGTTTGGATCCTAACATTTTAAATTAAGCTGGATTTAAAGGATGCAGAGAATTCACAATGAGTGAACAAAGCACTTGAAAAGATACCTCCCAAACTCTCTTCTTCTAGTTCTAACAAAAGGCACAATTGCTGGGACAAAAGCATAATATGGGTTGAAGCAGAAACAAATCCTGCTGTCAAAATTAAACTTACACAGATTTGTTTGCAGGAAAGATTTTTTTTTTTCTCCCCTTCCTTCAAGCTTTCTCCTTATTTTGTAATCCCTGAGAGAGATAGATATGTAATAGCTGAGGGATATACCTGACGATGAGGAGATCTGCTTGAAAAATGGTGGCAAGAGAAGATCCCTGAATGTTAAGTGATCCAAGAAATTAATAAACAAGCAAATAAATAAATAAATAAATAAAATTTTTGAGCGGTACCCTGAAATTATTCTTAGGGCAAATTTCTGGAGTCCAGCTCCATCAGAGGACTGGTTTGCCCCTGTCCCTACTTAAGATTCTGCCACAGCATTTGATGTTCCTCTGATTCACCTCAAACCTCCCCTGATTTTTGACTCAACCTCTTCACCAAACTACTAGTTGCTTTTTTTTTTTTTTTTATCTTTTTTTTTTTGAGCTGTTCCTTCCACTTTTAATTTATAGCAAAATCCTAAACACAGATTTCACAAACTTCAAAATTTATAGACTGGTGTCATATTCTACCCTCAAAACATTCAATAATCTCCACAGCTACATTTTGTCTACTTATGCCCAACCTGGGCAGCTCTTCCAGCCTAGACATTTAATCAAAATTCGGTCAGAAGAGCCAATGGATTCAAATAATTTCTAAAAAGTCCTAAGCATAATTCTGATCACCACTTTTGCTGTTCTTTTACCTGATTTTTTTTGTTGTTGCTATTCCAAGGGAAAAAAAAAAAAAAAAAAAAAAAGAGGACAATTTGGATTAATTTTTTCTTGCCTATCCTTTGGGCATATATAATCTTGGTTCTTCACATCAGTCAAAATAACAGGGGGTCTCCAGCCTGACACTGAGTGGGAACTATTGCCCAAACACTTCAACAAATAGAGGCTATGGCCTTGACTTTGATTTATCTTTTTTTCCTTCAAAAAAGAAAAGAAGAATTTCCTCCTAAGTAGGAAATGAGAACAAAGGGACAAATATTAGGAAATGAAGTCAGTACACAGAGGAAGATTTAATACTTCTGAAGATGGAATAACTGCATAGAAAAAATTAAACCAGCTTTTACACTTCTAAAGATTGCATTAGTCCAACATTTGTTTTAAGTTTTTCCAACCATTATTCATTAGTATAACAGACACACCAATTACTGTCTATTTTGTTTATTTCCATGCCACTGATGTGTATTAATAGTGCAATTCTAAGAAAAAAAAAATTGCCTTTGAAAAGGACGGCTTACATCTAACACCCCAGTGAGGAAGCACTGGGGTCAAGGAGATGTTGGATTTTTTACTTAACCACTACTCATTTCCCCCCTGCCCTTTTCCAGATGGGAAAGTGAGGGCAGGTTAAGTGCTCGGGGCAAAAGGGAGGTATCCTCTGCCCTCACATCCCCTGACTGAACAGAACCACTTTCTTTTCTCTCCTTACCTCCCACTTTATGGAGAACCTTGTGTCCACCCCAGGGAAGACCAAATTCACTAATAATAAATAAATTAATTGTGTGGGGTCCCTAGTTTCCTCAGCTGACCACTCCTCAGAATGACCTCCCTCCTTCAGCAAGGAGCCCAGCTGAAGATACTGTCATGCCTGTGTGTAGGGTTGTATGAGGCCCAGACACCCTCATAAATGGAGTCTTCATTTCTGTAATCTCCCACCTCCCTACTCCTCAGTTCTGACTGCAGACATGATTTGGGCCTGGGTATTTTCGCAGAGAGGACAGCTTTGCCAACATGTTATATTGCTCTAGCACTAACTATAGTGTTGAGTCTTTTCATGTTATCAACAGGTTTGCCTGTTGGACATCTTGCTCCACACACAAGATGCACTTCTCTGGATGCACAAGTTATTTGGTACCATCTCACTCCAGCAAGAGGACTCACAGCTGAGACACATCCTTAGAAGAGCCCACAATGTTGTTGACCCATGTTTTAATTTGAAGAAACTGTCTACAACCCCACTTAAAGTCTGTTTAAAAGGTCTGTCTCATGGTCCTAGATGGGGAAGGTTGGACTGGGTAAGCCAATTTTTTTGTTTTACTGAACTGATGAGACAAACCTGAAGGTACTCTGATACTGCCAGAAGGGAAAGCTGCCCTGTAATAAATCTGCATGTTCTACCTGGCTGGGCTGGATCTGCACAAGGGATGGTGGATTTTTAAAGCAAGCTTTAGCTTGGTGCTGTAAGGTAGAGAATGTTGCAGCTCATTTCATAAGTCCTAGGGGGTTCCTGTATTTGAATCTTCTAGCAGAAAAGACCACCTTACAAGTAGATGGACAGATGGTGTCTCCAAGGGGCAGCTCTGCAGCAAGCTTCATAAGCACTTCTATTTCCTCTTTTGTGCACTATTATCCCATAGCAGAAGACTGAAAAGTCACTTGCAATCTACACCTAACCTGAACAAAACGGTGATAGGGTCCATTCTCTGGTCCTGAGACTGTACATAGAATCGTTTGGTGGGAAGAGATCTTTAAGATCATCAAGTCCAACCGTTCACCCTGCATTGCCAGGGTCCCTAAACCATGTCCCTCAGCATCGCATTTACACGGTTTTTAAACACTTCCAGGGATGGGGACTCCACCACCACCCCAGGCAGCCCATTCCAATGCCTAACCACCCTCTCTGTAAAGAAATTTTTCCTGATATCTAACCTAAATTTCCCTTGGTGCAACTTGAAGCCATTCCCCCTCATTCTGTCATTTTTAACTTGGGAGAAAAGGTCGATCCCCACCTCCCTACAACCTCCCTTCAGGTAGTTGTAGAGAGCAATAAGGTCCCCCTTGAGCCTCCTCTTCTCCACACTAAACAATCCCAGCTCCCTCAGCCTTTCCTTATAGGAGAAACTCTCCAGACCCTTCACCAGCTTTATTGTTCTTCTCTGAACATTAACTCAGCTGCAGGGTCAGGTCAAGCCCATGTAGCTAAATGCTTAACACAGGGTGGCTCCTTGCTGTGAGGTCCTTTGGGAGTCACCTCTGCTATCTTCTGCTGTGTCTCCGGAAATGAGTTTGGACAGTGGTGGCTGGCCCAGGCTAAGAACATGCTGAAGACTGCTTTAGCAGTTTAACAGGATAGACTGTCACATTCCTGTGTCCAGGCCTCGGTGATGTTTAATTTATTAGCACGAACACAACAGACCACTCCCAAGAAAAAAATACTTGTAATAGTAACATATACTACTTAATTTGTGATTCCTCAGTTGGGAACTATTGGGACTGACTTGCATTTGCTCTGTGTTTCCTGGTGTGCCTTGTCCTGACTGCAGAGCTTCCAGAGCATCTCCTTAAACTAGAAACTAAACCAGCTGTGTCAGACTGGTGTGAACATCACTGTTGGCATAGCATTCCTGAACTGTTTCGAAGGCATATGTCCTTAACGTCACTGCAGAGACCCACCAGTCTGTCAACTTAGCTGGGGTGTGGACTCAGATTTGGGAAGCCACCAAATCCAAAATGGACCTCGGACTTTGGAAGAACTTTGCATGGAATGCACCAGGGACAGGGCTGAGGAGCTGGCAAAGCTGGGGCACGGCTGACCTAGAGTCTGCCAAAGAGAGAGATTAACTTGGGAGATATCCGAAGTCCTCGCTGGCCTCAGAGAAGGAAGGTTCATTCATAGCAACCCAGGACTGCATGGAGCAGGATTCCCTGCTTGATCCACATGCTGACAAGAGTCATGGCAGCTATCTGGTTTCTTGGCTCAGCAGGGGAAAGAGGGAAGATGTGCGTGAGCATTTCCTCCAGCTTATGAGTATAGCTTTGGCAGGGGTCCCACCAGGGCTGGGCAAGCTGGCCAGCTTCTGGTTTTGTTCTGACCCTAACTACAGGCAGGGGACAGAATAACCATGGGGATTAGAGATGAGAATCTTTCTTCATCACAACCTGCATACCCCCAGTACCCTTTGTCTGGTCCTTATCATTCTGGCATGGAAAAGCTCAGACAGAAAACATGGAGCTGAAGTTCCACATCCCCACAGTGAATGAAACACAGTGACAGATACCACGATTTGATGAAAAAGAATGGCATTAAAAACACTTTCTACATGCTGATGTGAGAAGGTGTGGTATACAATATAAACTCTTGAAACAAGCTCCAGCATCCATCATAACCCCACACACCTTTCCCAAGCTTTGATTTCTAATCCCAGGAATTAAAATTTAAAAAAACAATAGATGTAGCTGTGGCAATGGAAATAGCTGTGCATTCTCCCCACCCCTTTATAACATTAAATACAGGGGTAACTTAGACTCTGGGAATGAGAACGCCTCAAAGAAAAAAAATTATACTTTGCTATTAAACCAGATACATTTAGACCTTTCATCATGAAGCTTCTGATTATCTCTGACAAACACTTGAATAAGGTCTTTGTTTGCTTTTTGCTTCATTTTTAATCTCCCCTGTTCTTTTCCATGCTTCTCCAGAACACAGAACCAGGGGCCAAATGCTGCTCTCTGCTCCAAAGCAGCGATTCCCTTGTCAGCTAAGAGGAGCTGCAGCTGTGCGAGCAGCAGGGAAGGACAGGTCTTCGTAGTTATTAGTATAAGTTTAGTCTCACTTTGCAGTGACATCCTGTTAACAATTGTGACTCGAACAAAACAAAACAAAAATTCTAAAACCAACACACACTCCCTCCTCCCCCCCAAAACCCTAAAAACATACACTCCTTGCTCTTCCTCTGGCATCTAGCAAATGAGACAACTCCACTCAGAAAAGTTCCCTTGCTGCCTATCAGCAACATCATACGTTGTTTGTTTTTTTGTTGGTTTGTTTTTTTTTTTCTATGACTACTACAACTATGACATTTTCCATGTTTTATTGTGCATATGTGATCTAGAGTTCACTTACTGTTAGATGCTGGAACAGCCATGCCCTCATGATATTTGTGGCTACTTTGGGAAAGATGCCACGCTTTTTATGTCGCTTTTTGTCCTTATCTGGATCATCATCATCACCTGTGCTGGGGGAAGCTACACTGTTGTCCAAGCCGTCACCTGTAAATATAGTGAATCAAATTTTGACTTATGCTACCTTTATATACTTCAGCCGAAGCCTGGCTTTGGGTATAAACTGCATGAATATTTAAATGAGGTATAAATTCTTTAACACCGTAATTCACTGGGAATCAAGGGGATGGGAGAGAAGAGTCATGGGGAGAGGAAGCGTCTCAGGACTGTGTCAGACCCGTTTTGGTTTATCCTGAAGGACAGTGCAGCCATTTCTGCCACTGTAACCCAAAAGAAAAAGTGTTTTAAAAAATATATTTTTTTTTAAATTGCAAGCATCCAGCTTGCAAAAGTGCAAATAGTGGCTTTTCTTCACACTAGGTCACTTCCCAAAAATTCACTCCAATCAGCTACTTCAGTTGAAATGGCAATTAGGGAAAGTATTAATGGTGTCCCATCCCCATGATGTGTGTGAAGCTGAGTGCCCCCATCCCGGTAGATAGGTATTCAACTTCCCCTGACATTTTGATAGGAGGTGGGTAGCTAAATGGCCTCCCCTCTTCCCAGCCCCAGCTCAAAGGAACTTATAGTAGGACAAGTAGGTACCAATTTGACATACACTGTAGGAATTAACACCCCGTTTTGTGCCAGTGTGTCATATCTGTGATAGGTGTCTGCTCCCATTAAACAACAACTGATCCAGAATCAATTTCCTTAATGCAGAGAAGGTCTCAGAGTTCTCATCACATTAGTAACATATCTATGGGAAGATGTAAAGTTCATAGCAGCCAACTAGGGTCTAGGATGATGGGTTAGGTGTCAAAGGAAAACAAAAGTTGCAGTACCTGGCCAGTTTACATGCAGTTTTTCTTTCAAACCCTGAAAGCAGTTTATAAACAAGTCCAAAGAGAAAATCAGTGTTTGCATTCTCTGTGTGTGGGTTGAACAGTATATCCCATCTCTCAAGGACACTCCATTTGTAGCAACATGGAGTTGTGATGCTATTACCCAATGTTTTTTTACACCCCAAGGCAAGAATGATAAAGAAAATAATCTGAATTGGGCTGAATCAAAACTATCTCTGTTAGGAACAAAAATAAAAGATTTAAAATAAAATAAAATTATAATAAATATCCAGACTGACAAAATTCTGATTTGCTAAACAGCTTTCAGCACAAAAAAAAAAAAAAAAAAAAGAAAAAAAAAGAAAAAAAAAGGAAAGTTATTATTAGTGTTATATTTTTAGTACCTTACTGACCATGGCAAATTTATAATTGTCCTTATGATTTGCCCTGTCTCTTAAATGAAATGGTAACCTTAGGTAGTTATAGGCACAAACAAGATTTTTATGAAGAAATCAGATATCCAACAAATTCTTTGAAAGCCCAGTAAAAAAGGGCTTTTATATAGAGAAGCAATTCACCATATAAAATAATAATTCATAAAAGAAACATGAGCAAAGGAAACAACTCAACAGCATTTAAAATTCCATGGGCTAATACACTATCTGTCTGCAAGAGGCAAACAAGAAAAAGTATTACGCATTCATCGATTAAAAATGAAAAGCTTCTAACCTAATGACACTGCCTTTCACCACCTCCTTGCAGTCGTCCACCCACCCTCTGTCCCCTTCCACATTTTTTTTCTCTAAAAACACACTGTCTTCTCATTTCAAACCCCCTTCAGATTAATTTAGCAGGCATTGCATCGCGCCTGACGGGAGGAGGACTCATTGATAATTTATGGAAATATCTACTATAATCCAAGGGAGATGACTTTTTTTCCAGCTTTGTGCATCAATAGATAATCAAGGCCTTCAAGCAGCCTTAGCTTCCCATTACCTCGGGCAAGAGAATTCCTGAAAGCATGCCTCCGGGGCACCTGAATTATATCCTCCATTAGGGGAGGAAAAGCTTTCTGCATTCCACCTATAACACTCCCCAGAACCTTTCCTGTTTATTTCTGCTGTATGAAAGCAGAAGCATTAGGAACAGGATTTTTTAAGTGAAGACTTATGTAGATACAATGGAGAAACCTTTCAAGCACGAGCCAGATCACCTCCTTCAATCCCTGGTGGTGACCTATCCCAAATAAAAGGTTTCTGTTACATCATTAGCTCAAGCCAAAAACAGCCTTGGCTTAATGCACAGTTTGTTCTTCCTACTGTTTTTAGGCAAATACTGCTACTTTACTCCCATCTGGGAGGGAAATTACACTGCTGGGCTGTAATCTAAGACAAGATTTTCATTGGAAGCAAATGCTTTCAATCCAGTGTAAATACTGGTGCATGTTCAGAAAAGCCTAAAACAATAAACCCTGGCCCCATCCAACACAAGTTAGAGAAAGTGAAAGTCAGAGTGGATAAGAAAACACCCAGCTATCCTAAGAGCAAATGCTTTGCTAGACTTTTAGAAATTGTTTAACCTCTTCCACTGTTTTTTTTGGTTGGTTTTTGTTTTGTTTTGTTTTGTTTAAAAACAAAAAAACAAACAAACAAACAAACAAACAAAACCACACACAAAAAAAAAGGAAAATTGATCCCGTAAAGACCAAAACCACAGAGATGTCTAAATGGTGAATTGTGGATTTTAGTATTTCCAACTGCTTTGCAACTTGATACACTCACCTCTGTGAGGTCTCCAGAGATTCCCCCCCTCCTTTTCCTCTTTTTAAAGATCACTAAACAAACTTGAAGCACCACTGACCAGCCACACAGTAGCAGCTACGTACCGCATTTGTAAAATGTCAGCGGCGACTCTGTTCCTGAAGTTGACTTCTCCTGCCGCCAAATGAAGGCGAACTGAAAAGGTGGAAATAATCATAGAAATGATGCTAGTCCATAAACAAGCTTACAGCCTCATTAGTATAGCGGGAGGCTCCACTGGGTGATTTATGCTTGTTTTGCCGATGCCATGAGGAAATGCCATAGGGCAACTTTAGCCAGCTGCTAATGGTTTCTGACAGCTTCTTAGCAACTAGTGCAAGCAACGCCATAGCGTTTGCTAGTGACAGAAACTGAAAATGTCATATTATCTGCCCATGTGTCACGAAGTCCGTGTGGCAATTAACTCGTAGGCCAGTGACTGAGGGGCCAGAGGCTCTTCAGAATGGCCCATGGCTATCCAGGGGGCAGAGCAGGCACAACGCTCCTGTTTACACTGCACATATGCATGGCCGTATGCACGATCTGCGTCATGCTCCCTCCGTCTCTATCACTGATGAGTTTGGTCCACACGGATCCTTTGTCCATGGAGAAATTCTGGCTCACTTTCTCTTTAGGCACAGCATGACATTATCAGAGGAACTGCGAGTAATCTGTCTTGATATGATGGTTGGAAATGGCACTTTAATTGGCAATACCTGATTCTCTGGTTTTGAGCGCTGGATCCAAAGGTGCTAGCTGTTTTTCTGCTTGCTCGCAAATTAGTCTAAAAGGATTTAAGATCACTGAAGCAGAGTCATTGCCTGTCAAATTGCTGGGAGCACAGCAACTCTGCACAGCAACTAGACTCTATTTAAACGAAAACAAAACCAACCCAGAGCCTGTAAGGAGCAGGAGGAGAGCCCAAGCTCTGCAGGCCTGTTCCCCAGCAAGCAAAACTAGGAGCTATATGTCAAACTGTCAAACCTTTCAGCGTGGTCATTTGCCCTTTCAAATAATATTTAAGAATTGGTTTTACACAATTTTTTATAGGCCATGGTCTACTGAAAGAGGCCAACCAACAAAGAAAGGAATTTGTACTACAATTCGTCCATGGACGATTTCTTGCCAGACCTGGACCAGTCCCCGTGGAGTGAGGCAGGTGACCTGTGGCAGCTCCCCGGCTGTTGGGAAGCTCCAATTTCAAATGCCCTTGACTCTGGTATCCCAGAGTTGCCTATTTAAGCACACCCAGGCGTTTAGGCTGTGCTATCTTGTTCCTTTCAAGAAAGGATAAAGCAGCGTTTATCATATTCAGACCTGCTGAATGGGTCTGGCTGGCTGTGCCAGCAGGGGCTCCTCTCACTGCATCCCACTCCCTGCTGCCATCACCTCCTACAACTTCCCTTCCCCTCCCACTCCCCACAAAATTGGAGGCAGAAGTGGCAAAGGGAAACTGAGTTTACAGCAGCTCCCCGAGTGGGTAACGCTCTCTTTGCCCTGGGTAAACAGTTATTGGCAAAATAGGTGCTTCTGGAGAGCAACCTGGCACATGTGCTGGCCTTCAGCAGCCATGGCCATCACAGGAGTTAGCTAGTGATTCAAAGCCTCCCTCACCTCCACACCAAACCAAAATTAAATGTCATCACTCTGCAGTGTTAGAAAGGCAGGCTGCATGGCATAGCTGGGCAACTTTCTACCACCCCAGCTCCCAATTAGTCTTCAGACCTCAACTACAGTAGTTGTCCAGATATGACAACTATATAGTCCCAATTACAAGTCAGGGACTTGCTGGAAAGTCAGATGTCCAAGCCCTTTGCTCGACTACAAAAGCCATGCCTTTGTAGGTAGCTCTTTAGATGAACATCCTCAAATTCATTCAAGTGACCATAAATCTCAACATCTAAATGTCTAGATTCTTACAGCTTTACTACAAGTATCTTCATATGCAACAAGTTATTTCTCAGTGCTAGGATCAAATCTGTATTTGGAGTACAATTATTTTTTATATAAAAGGAAAATATACTATTCTTAAAAAGCCTACTTCCTACACCTCTGTCACACCTTTGAGAGAGGTTTTGGGGTCCATTGTTCAATTTGCTGTGACGGGCTGTGAGGTGGGCACGAGCTTTGATGAGATCCATCAAACCTTGCAATGTACACCACCTTCCAGCTTTCACAGTCCACTCTTAGATAGGCATCTAAATCCTCTGTTGTAAGGAATTAATTAATGAAAATGTGAAAGACTTAACCAGAAGTCCCTGGAAAGACCCAGAGCAGCTTTTAAGTGGACTGACTAAATCAGTGTACTCTCTAACTTCCCTGTGTTGAACGGATGTTTCCAAATCTCCTGCTAAAAGCAGCTTTTGCCTCCTAGAACTTTAGAGATTGCACTTACTTTTGCATTTAATATAATCACATATGTGCTGTATTTGGACAAAACCTATTGACTACTGTACTAGATTTGCAGTGTTTGCAGCACTATGAACTGAAACACCTAACATGATGACCCAAATTTTGTGGGCTTTTCAGTAGTGTGATTTCTTTAAAATCCTTGTTGTTTTGGGGTTTTTTTTAAAGCACTTAGATACTAGTTCTTAAAATTCCTGCTTCTGCTAGCATCTTGCATTATCTAAGCCACATATTTAATATTGTCCATCCATACATTGTCCAAACACAGCTCAGTTGGTTCCTTTTTTTTTAACCCCTCCAAGAACCCAAATCTCTTTAGTAACCTCTCCAGGTAACTGGAAAGCAGCATTCATTAGTAATTTTAACATAATATATCAGGAAGTAGCAAAATTACTTTCCTTAACCTTTCTCCACTTCTCTGTGCTAATTTAGAGAAACTACTATTCATTTCCATGCCTTTACCTATGTTATTCCTTACAGAAACACATCTCCAGTTGGCTGGATACCTACACATCCACTATGTTGACTTTTTTTCAGACGAAAACTAGGCCTACGTGTAAAATGTAAGTTTCCTATAAAGTACAATATCATGAACTCTCAAAAAAAATGTCCAAGGGAGCAAAAAGTTTTCCTGTAAAATAAGAGCAAGAGAGAAGGAATCTGTCACAATCTACTGTTCACAGGAATTAAAATAAGAATTGTCATTTCAGACCACCAGCACTGAATGGACTTGCGCAATCAAATAATATGGACATTTTTGAGTTTTGGTGTTTTTAAATTAATTTCTGACACAACCAGCTCCAACTTGGCAAAGGAATGTTGTGAGCAGAAGTCACACCCACATGACTCTGACATGAGTCAGGGTGGCTCATATCCGTGCCCAAGTATAGGAAGACAAGATCATTACTCAAGAACAATCTTTCCTCCTCAGAGCAAGGAGGGAAGCTGAGCAGCAGCAGAGGCTGAGTGCTCAGGTATGCAAGGAGAGAGCTGGGAGGCACTGACACAGTTTGGGGATGCACGCCCAGCTGGCAATCCAAGTTGTATCTACTTGTTGAGGACAACTAGAATTTTTGACAGGAAAAGGCCTGTGAGTTTAGAGATTTCCCCCAAAATACATTATTTTAAAATTTACACACACATGCACATCTATATTGTGTATGTAACATTAACCCACTGTGACTGTCACCACTGAAAAGTTATTGTCAGAAAGCTTAAAGTAACTGTGATTTCTTTATCAGGAAAAACATTTTTTATTAGTTTGGATCCATGACTAGTCAGATGTGATAGAAGCACACACTCCAGAAGTTCCTGAGGCAAATGGCAATCATCTCATTGCACCGAATGGCCTACAGAACAGCACCTCGCCTCACCCCCCAAAAAAAAGATTTACAATTATAATGTAAGTCTGCTTGTGAGTTTGAAATGTGGTACTGACAAGGGACCAGTATTTTTTTCTTATTCGTTAAGGAAAAGTCCTTCTTAAATATATTTAACAAAAAGTTAGAGAGGAAAAACAAGGTTGAATATAAGCATTAGCAAAGAACAAATACCATGTATTTGGGTTTGCACACCTCTCTTAAGGAGATGCAGTGCATGCTTCATGCAAGGATTCAGACCATGACATAAACAGCAGGAGGTCGCCAGTCACAGATAGTATCCATATTTACAAGATACTAAACGAAACAGTTGAAAAACATCCTACACAAATATTCATAGATAGAATAACATGGACAAGTATAAATTACACTCTGGCATTTGACAAATTTCAAAGTTTTTTTCTTGAATGATTGTACTTTGTTCTTTAGAGACAGGAGCACCTTTTTGTAGTAACTTTATCCTTCTTTTTGACTTGAATTCCCTTCAGGCAAGCAACAAGCAAATTAGCTGTCTATGCAAAGAGCACTGATGAATAGGGGGAAAACCCCACAGATTTTACTCATTTTCATTTGTTCAGCAGCTTTTTACAGCTGACATGAAGGAAACTTCTCTTGCACAACAAAGCACTTCTTAATGGGGTTCAGAAAATTCTGCTTTTATGGGTAATTTGTGCAGCATTTCTGGAGCCACATATCTATGCGTCAAATTAAGTACTAAAAAGAAAGCAATTCATTGTATGGGAAGCAAACAACTTTCTGCTGCCAGAAACCAAAGTTTACTTTGAGCATTTGGAAGCAAGCACCCTACAGAAAAGTACCTGGTTAAACAGAAAAACATCCTGCTTTAACCAAGAATGGTAAAAAAGCTTAAACAGGTTGGTTTTGTTTGTTGGGTTTTTTTCCTAACCTAAAAGCCAGCATGATGACTCCACCATTCCTTGGGAAAAGCTGGTTTTCAATCATTCTTTCATTTTTGTTGAAATGTATGTATGTTTTTTGGGTTTTGGTTTTTTTTAAACCTATTCTCTCCAACCTCAGCAGGAGAGCTGGCTGTCCCAGCTAAAGGTCCCACAAGCTGCATTCTCCATGATAAATCAACCGCATACAGCTAAGACACAGGTAAATCCACGGTTGGATTCAGCTGGACTCACTCCCTTGCAAAGCAGAAGCACAAGAAACAGCAGGAGGAGCCCAGGACTGACTGTTCTGTCATGGGGTACATATGCCAAACTAATACCCCAAATGGCCACGGATCAACGTCTGTAAATCTCTATATCTCATTAACAACTGGCTCTATCTTTGTGTTTATCCAGCTCCTAAGACACTTGACTCTTGGACTGCGCACAAGCATCTGTAAGAGGCTCAAAGCAAAGATCAGAAACGTATTATGTATAAACTAAAGGATGCATTATCTGTAGAGACAGTTTATTACAGTAGAGCATTTAAGTAGGATTCCTTCCCCAAACACAGCTAAATTGCCCTGGGCCCTGCCTGCATGCCTGCTCCAGAGGAGATGATGCTGTAGATCTCATGTTTTACAACAGAAAATATGTGCCAGAGCCTTGACACTGTGCAAACCATTCAAAATTAGATTATTTTAATAAAAAAGGGTGTGTTTTTTGTTGTTTGTTGTTTTTTTTTTTAATTAATCATTAGGCAAGAGAAACCAAGCTTGGGATTGTTGAACGAAACTAAAGCATTTTATTTCAGATCAATTCAAGACCAACAGATGATGACCCAAGCTGCAGTGTGTCCTTCAGGAACAATAGATCAGACACTTTTGTGTCTGAACAAACAAAAAAAAATATTTGTTTGCCCCAAATCCTCTTTAGCAGGGCTTGATCCTATGTCACAGCAGTCATATATCCATAATGAACAGGAGACAATCTAGCTACAGCTCAGGCAACTTAGGATTCATTATCTACCAAGTTCACATGAGATATTACCAATTGGAATTTTCCATGTGCTTTATGTCACATGAAAAATTTCTTGCCAATATGCAATGTATTTTCTTCTACTCCTGTCACCCATTTTAAAGTAGCATCAAAACCAATACATTATTTTTTTCCCTGTCTAGTGTCCACCAGTAACATCTGACAACGAAAATCAAGACATCATTCAAAGAAAACTAAGATTAAACTTAATTTGTATGCTATGCTGGCACCACATACTCTATTTTTTTTTCTTCAATAGAGTGGTCATTTGCATTTGCAAAAGCCAGAATTAAAAGGATGAGAATAAAATGCCCCATCTCATCTACCTTCCTTCTTTTGAGAGTAATCAATCCTCATCTGCCATTGTCAATGCCTAAGAAAACACCCATCATCTCATACAATCTTGTAAGGATCCACCTGGTGCAGAAAATCACAGCCATTGAACCTTCTTGACTGGGCAGTCAGTGAAAAGACATCTGGCTTGGAACTCAAGGGACAAATAAGTTCTTTTTTCATACTCTAAACAAGAGAAAGACAATTTTTATTTCTTATAGTGGGCTAATGGAAAACCACTTCTGAGACAGCCTGGTGGTTGCTGATGCAGGACCTGATGATGTATCTTACAGCTATGGAAAGGAGGACAGATAGGAAGGCTGGATACATCTACCTAGAAGAACCATTTCCACAAGGTATATTTAAGATCTGATGGGAAAGAGTTACCCTGTATATTAGTGCCTGAACTACTGGGCAGAGCAGGGCAGAACAACAAGGACTTGGGAATCTTCCAGTACCTGGTCTCCATATGAACAGGACCCTAAACATTTGTACTCTTTTTTCTAAGCAAACAATAGAAATATTTGTAATTGTAACTGAATGGACAGCATTTGAACAGCACCATGAGTTTCCTCTTCTCACCCTGCCCTAGCGCTGCCCAAGTGCTCAGAAGCCTGCTTCAGTTCCAAAAGACAAAGCTTGATGCTACCACACATGTAAGCAGCTCAGGAAAAAAAAAACCAAATTACAAAATACGCATCCTCTGTCTGACCTTTTAAGGGAAGGGCATAGACAGAGTTAATAATGTTTTTCCTGTGCTGTCCCCACTTATCCTTCGTGCTTGGTGCCCTAATTCCACTGCTCTTGTTCTTCCAGCTAAAGCCAGTCACTTTGGAGGGCCTGTGACAATAGCAGGAGGCTGCTCCTTAGGAAGGAGTTGTGGGAGCCAAAAAGAGATAAGTAGATTTGACAGAGCCAGACTGACGCAGAATTTTCTTCCACTTGACTGTCCCTCTCCACCACAAAAGGCAAATCTGCTCTGATGAGGTGGTGATTAAAAAAGGCTATAATGGAAAAGAAGAAACCTGAAGTCAGGCTGTAGAGCAAAGGCACTATGGTGTCGGCAAGCAGGAACGCTGCTGCTGTTCACACGACTCCTGCTGCTCTCCACTCAGCATGGTGAGCAGGAGAGGGTTGCCTTCAGAAATCATCTCCCACCACCTTGCCTGCAGCTCTGGTGGTCAGCACCTGGTGGAGCAAAGCTCTAGAGATGGAGGGTACCCAAGGGTGTTCTTCTGAAGCAACAAAAGCACAATTGCTGCTGGTAGTTGGGCTAAACTTCACTCATCTACACAAACCAGTCTTAGAAAGCCCCAGTTTAAGTTGCTCACTCTGCCCAGATTCTCCTTGCCCTACATGCCTGGGAGGGATCAAGCAATGACTAGGCATGGTGTTGAAGCCACTAATTCCCCTTCTGCAGCACGTACTTCCCAAAAAAAGTGGAATCTACTTTATCACCTCCACTAACGCCCTCTGGATGCAGGGGGGATGGGTAGCATCGAGAGGCAGGTCAGGGCACAACATCTGCACATCCAGACAGCTGTCGTGAATCCAGCCTGAAAACTCAGACAGCTTGGAGAGCCCTTTGGAGAAATAACTGGTTTCTTACAACTTTCTATCATAGCTTCTGGTGTTTTTCTGTTTGGTTTACTGTGCATTTATAGGTTAAGGTGTGTGTGTATGGGGGGGGAGTGTTTATCCAAATTAAAACAGACAAACAACAAATCCAAATGCAAATCACCCAGGAACAAACTGACATCAGAGAGTCAAAAACACGCAACGAAGGTGAAATCAAAACCCCATCAATGCTGGATTCTTCAAAAAACTTCTCCTGAATATCAGCACCTTATTTTTACCTATTTCATCTCCCATGACTACATATTCCTAGTCATCAGCTATCTAGGATTACCCCGAAAAGACAAACTGATGGGAGGAAAGGGAAAAACTCCTGGTACACTCCAGAACTTGAAGGTTATTTATGTCACTACACCTAGTGGCATCAAAGTCCCTACAGTGAGAGTGATGAAGGATGGGAAGGAGGTTAACTGGGTCACTTCCAGTTCATAGATTCATAGATTCATAGATATTAGGGGTTGGAAGGGACCTAGAAGATCATCTAGTCCAACCCCCCT
>JAOEGS010022947.1:66496-81951 GCA_025447755.1 Corythornis vintsioides
AGACAAGCATGATTTCCCCTTACGGAATCCATGTTGACTACTTGTGAGAAGCCTCCTTTCCTCCAGATGCTTAGAGTTCATCTCTCTTTGACTCCATTCCTTCGCAGTAAGAGTGTTTAACCAAAATCCCACAGAAATCTCAAAGCAAAGCTGGATCATAGCAAAAAGCCATCCACTGACTTAAAAAGAAAAATAAACAAAATGCAATCATCCTTCAAAAAGTAAGCCAAAGAGATTTCTGGGGTTTCTTTTCCACTTCACAGCATTTGTCATTATCTCTAATAGCATCAGTAACAGAAATGGATAGAAAGATCTGATTTTAGTAATCTAATGTACTTCAAATTACATGAATGTGTAACCAAGGAAGTAAAAGAAAACCTCAGGTTGTGGCATGTTAAAAACTACATGGATCAGGTTCCCTATGTCAGGTATAGACCACATGGAATAATCATTTTGCTTTTCTGCTGAAGCAACCTCATCTTTGCTGAAAGGGCTGAGGACCTTATCTCACCTCTTTCACCCACTGGTGATGGAAGAGGACTCTCATCTGTCCAGCTCATCACTCAAACTGTCTCCTCTTGGGACAGCCTGGCAGCACCTATAAAGTCACCAGCTTCTCTTTCTAAATGGTTCTGTGAAATACCCTGTTGCTCAGATTGTATGCTCTCAGCTGAGGTTACCAAGGAATATACTTCTACTGTGTACCCCATCTTTCTTGTCTCAGCTTTCAAGATGTGCTTCTCAACTGCTGTGTGAGGACACATCATGCACTTGCAGACAACGCTGCTCCCTGTTAAACACCACCAATGTCCTCCTTTTGCCCTTCCTGTTCATGCAGTTATCAACTAGAAGAGTTTTACAGGCACCAGTTGCCACACAAAGGAAAAGGCTGGCTTTTCTGAGCATCCTGTAAATGCTGGGAAAAGAGAATAATGGAAAGGAAATGGAAAGAGCAACCTGGAAAGCAGAAAGGAAAAACAGGAGACCTTGGCTCAAAGGAGAGAGTTGACCACATTCTTAGCCCTGTCTTTATCTATAGATGTTTGTTTTTATTAATCTTGGAAAAAAAATGTGTTGTGGAAGCTAATTCATCCCCTAGGCAAATTTAATTTGGGTGACCTTAACATATTTTGCAGATATGTCTCTTTGACCTTGGCAGTGACACAAGGATCATATTTTCTTGTGAATTAATTACTCTGGAATAATTCTGCCAATGTATTAGGGATAAATAGCCTTTTATTTAGGATTGGGCAAATACATTATCTCTTTTTGCCTCTCACCTCCCCAGCCCAAATCTATTTATTAGAATAAGGAAAATCCCACCCTTCATTAAAGTCTGGGTACACATCTCAAGGGCCAGGTAGAAGCGTGGCTGCTTCTTTTCAGACATTGCCTTCAGGAAGATGCATTTTGGAGTTAACCAGTAAGATTTATCAGAGTGGTCAGCCTGCATATTTTAAGATTAATATATAGTTATCTTCAGGCACAAAGGAGGGTAAATATATAGGTCAATAGTGGGAATGCTCAGCTTCAATCATCAAAACAGAACACATGACTCTTGCTGTATATCTAAATGTTAGTGAAGAGAAGCTCCACTAAAACCTGTGAAGTCACTCTGAGATAAGAAAAAAAAAAAAGTTTTTTAAATCACTTTTTAGTCTTGCAGATATTGACCGATTTGGAAGGAATAGGTAAACAGTGTGTTCTTGGACAAGAGTCAGCACAATTTGGATGATGCAGATCCTTCCCTTCAAGACTTGCACTGGTTTTTGCATCTGGTCACTTGAGGTCACACCACAGTTCTCCAAGTCTCTGTAGAAGCCCTGCATGCTTCCTCCCCACAGTGAAGTTGGCTAAAGTGGCTATCAAAATCAGTTGTTATTCTGATGCCACCTGATTCTTAATTGCTGAAGAGATGGGGACTGAAACCACAGAAAGGGCTTTCTGGCACTAACTAAGGAAGTATCAGTTTCTGAGGTCAGAATAACATCCCCTAACAATATGAATCAGAGTGGTCCTTCCATAGTGCATCTCAATAAAGGCAGGCAAAACAGCAGACTATTTGGATAAAGATCAGGATAGCTCTGTAATATAGAAACACAAACTTAGATGTGCATAAAACCAAAAGCAAACCTGTATTTAAATTACCCTGTGACAGCTAAATAAATCTTTGCAAATACTATTTCCGGTTTTCACCATCATTCTGAATAAATATCTTCTAATAAACTCATTGCATGTTGAATAGAATAGAAACACACTTTCCTGACTCTCTGTGAACTGCTTGTACACAGCTTTTGGCTGACCACTTACAACCTGAAGTGTCCCTGTCTCAAGACTATGTCATCAAGGCTTCTCAGGCAGAAAAGGAAGTCTCCAGTCACAGACCTGCACTCTTTTCAGCAATGATCACCAATGACGAAATGGACAATTCTCTAGAGATTGGAAAATATTTTCACAAATATCTGTCAGTGATCTAAACAGTCACCAACAATTCCAGTCTCTGAGCCATTGCTAATCACGCTGCCATCTTTTACGCAAAGCACCTTTGTGTTTTATAATGTATTTTAACTACCTGAGCAGCTTCACCTCAGGTGCATTAGGTAGATGAGAAGGGAAAACAGAAATTTTAATCTATAATCACCAGTTGAAATTTGAAGTTCAGCTAAAAAGCATTCTTAACTATATGCAACAGTTTATATGGAAAAGAACATAACCACCATATTTGCCATGAATATGATCTCAGTGGTGACCTGAACAAAGACAAACATCCTGCAAGGAAACTATGGCTAATGAAGGCTGAGCATGTCCACCTCTCTTTCTAAACAAGACCTGGAGTTCATGGACCTTTCTAAAATTACTCAGGATGGAAAGGCTGAATTTTGTGTCCATCCATCACCTTATCATTAGGATATAACTTCACACTTCCTGCCACTGAGAATGTGGGAAAATGCAAAAATTACATCTCTTATAACAAAATAAAAGTTAATTTCTTCTTCCTATTTTTGCTTACTTGAGAAAAGAAGGGAAAGAAAAGCGAAAAGGGAAAGGAGGAGAGAAAATAAGGAAAAAGTCCTTCTGGATAGATAGCTAAATTATTATCTTACCACACTGAATGTAAGTGTAAGAAACAGGAAGCTTTTACTTGGAAACCGGAATTTCAAGCACTCAGTGGCAAACAATGAACCAATGAGATAAAGATGCAATGGCCAATGGTAGAGGACAGACCTGCCAAGCTTCCTGCCCACACTTACTCGAGGACATGTGTCCTACCATGATACAGACCAGCCACATTGCTTGCTTTTATTTTGGTAATTGGTATTTGTTCCTGTGAAAACCCCTATAAAAACAAGTCAAAAGTTGGGACAATAGTAGACCCACCATCTCTGATAGCCAGAGCTTTTACATAACATTTTAGCAAACGATGTAATCAGTGAATCTTTGTCTATTAATACTATTCTCTCTGCTGCAATAAGGACTGTACTAAAATCTCCAGATCAGAGCATCCAGACTTCCTCATCACTTCAAGAGATTGAGCTGAGTCTTGAAAGCACATTTGCTATTATCTACTCCAGCCCTTTGGAAATCACATTACACAGATACAGGGGACAGGCAAATATTGCCATTCTTATTCCTGCTGTTCCCTTGCTTGTAGTATCTGAGAAGTTCCCAGGTCAGTGGAATTACTTTATCTTCCTCCTCCTTCCTTTATCTCCTCCCTCACCCCACAGGTATCCATGTCCAAATGGGACACTTCGGCAGGGGGCTTTACTTGACAACAGCCACTCAAAGGTCAAGCTTTTCACCATTTGCTAATGCAAAGCTTTCCCCAGCCCTCCCTCCAAAGCTTCCCCACTGCCCTCTGCAGCCCAGAGGTTCAGGGCACACCTCCTCCATGCACTGTCCATGGGTGCAGATGGAGAAGGCAAATGCTCCTCCATGAAGCTACAGAAACAAAATCTTCCTTGCATGGAAACTGGAACTTATTTTGTGTTTTCAAATAAACAAAGGAAAAGGAAAAGCTCCTGAAAAAATCAGCTTAGCAGAGTATTTATCTCTGTACTAAACTTGAAGGATGCGAGGTTTAACTAGTTAGGAACAACTCAGACTATATTTTTGTCTAACAGAATGAAGATCAATTTTTATATAGATTGATTTTAAGATTTACATTTGAGAAATGGATATAACTGGATCAAATGTATACTAAAACAAATTCTTTACTCCTGTGAAAGCCAATAAAACCAAAACAAATTTCACAGATCTCATCTACCAGCACTTGAGATTTATTTAATTACTTTTTATACATTTATGGGTCAGAAATTTGCTTAACTTTTTTTCTGCTTTTCTTTTGCTGAAACAATAAGACCCTCTGCAGAATATTTTCTATTTGAATATTATCACTAGGATAGCATATGGCAAACTAGCAGCAGGCAGTTTATCTTCATCCTCTTTGTAAGCTAAAATTAGCACAATGCTTTTGCAACAGTGTATGATGCATTCAGACCAGTACGATATATCTAATACAACTTCAGATCCATCCCTGGCTAACCTCCAGTATCCAAGTAAATTGACTGCTGATTTAAACTGAGTATTAACGTGTTAAGTGTCAAGCTGGCATTTATCAAATTGAGAGGCACTTTTCATATTAATACTGTTGTTTCACGAACTGCAACAGTAAATAAAATTTGTGTATTAGTAACACATAGAATTTCAATTCATCTGTGTGAGGCAATTCTAATTTATTTTAAAACACTATATATGGGAAGCCGTGCTGCAAAATTGCATAACTGTGCAGACATATTCTGCTTTTCAACCATACAATATAATTAACGGTGGTGGAGAGTCAATATACCCATGTTCATGACTAATATGCTCCTCTTGTTGCTGTCTGCATTCCTGCAAACTGTTTGCTGGTTACTTTATTGGGATTAAATTCAACCACGTCACCAATTTTGCATTTTCTGATTATGTGGCTACATCAGCCCTCTCTGCCCACCAGTCTGCTCTTCAACCTGGTGAATTATGGCTACCACAGGGGTTTTTTAGCTGGATTAAATATGTAACAAGACACTAATGTTAGCACCATTTGCTAATTTGTTTCTTGTAGCTGTCATGACAAAGATCTTAGCACAACACCCTTTCTAAAGGAAACAGGAAAAACCACTGTACTTCATAAGGGTGGTTATTTTACCACCTTTATTGACAGGTTCACAGAATAAAAATGTATAATAGTGGGAGGCAGTCACATCCAAGCTTGCATATGAACAACACACATACAAACTATAAATATTTGTACACTGGCTTTCAAAGGTTTTGTGACTCAGTCTGCTCACCAACTTACAAAACAACCCCCTTGCTTTACCTACAGCCTGTCACAGCACCAAGTCTGTCTGATAGTTATACTGAATTAATATTCTTGCTTTTATAGCATCCAGCCTCAGGCAGAATTTGCATCAGTTACTCCACAAAGATACAGAAAAACTAAAATGGGCAGAACACTGTGCCTTTCCCAAGGCATCCTCACTGCCACAGCCAGGGATGAGAGAGGATAAATAAGAGATTCTTTACTATGTGGCCAAGGGGGAAGGAGTATGGCATAAGCATAAGGTTTCAAACCTACTTTGTTGCCTCTTTTTCATCCCTTGCAATTTGCCTGCATCTTATCCCCTACTCTTTAGCAAGGGGCTGCTACACTGATGTTAACAGTGTCCTGAAACACAATTCTAAATTACTACATTTTACTTGAAGAAGTTCAATTAATACCAACCATGTTATCCTTTTCCTCTGCTTTACAAAAGCAGTCGATGCAGAAGTGAATGTGCTACACCCCAGTACCTCAAGCAGGATCACCATGGTAGGGTTTCTCCCTCAGTGCTGTGCTGGGGAGGAGAGACTCTTGGTGTGGCAATTAGAGCAACAAAAGGTTCTCCATCCTACATGCCTTGCTTCCATGACCTTCACTTGCTGACCAGACAGAGCTAAACTATGCCTTCTTTTAAAGTCCATTGGGAACCTACAGACTCCAGAATATTTTTAGCAAGCATCCATGTGATACTGTTACAAAGAGAGCTGGGGAAAGATTTGAGAGTCAGTTAGGTTGAATCCACCACCTTTATCTCTTTTCTGGTGCCTCCTAGTAGGTCTTCTCCTGTCCTTCTGCAAAAGATGAATTTACAGCCCTGAGACAACAAGCAGAATCAGGGTTGTAAGAGCCATTGCTCTCCTGTGGCACAGGATCAGAAAAACAAAGGCTTAAGGGACAAGTAGTTGAAAAAGCTGTCCACCCTATTTTTATTTTCTGATGTTTCCTCTTTCTAACACTTCTACATTATGCTTCTGCAAAGTGCAGCTACAAAAAAACTGCCTGCAAACTCTGTGAAATTTTCAACTCTCCTGAGGAAGAAAATGAAAATATTATATACATATATACATAATCCATAAAACATGGCTATTAGATGTCCAAGATACCACCTGACAATGAGGATGTTCCCAAGTCACAGAGTACCAGAGGGTGGCAGAGAACCCTGAGGAGACAGTGCTTGCCCTGATGTGACACTGCTCCCATGTCATGGCACAGACCCAGTCAGGCTCTCTCATGTCCTTTAACACCTCCTAAGCCCTACCAGCAAAAGTTCAGGCATGCCAAACTCAAGATGCTAAGGCTACATGGAGGAGGCAACATGGCTAAAGAGACAAGCCATAGAGGTAGCAGTTTTCACCACCAACACCCTCATTCAAAGACCTGCCAAAGCCACATCAGGCATTTGCTTAGTCACAGCCCTGCAATCCCACACCAGCTTGGGGAGAAGAGACATCAGGCTTCTCCCTCTGGTATTTCAGATGGCACTGACTAGTGGGTCACCAGGCCAGCAAGTAGCAGTCCGCAGTGATTTATACAGTGACAGGTGGATCCGCCACCAAAAAAAATCTGCAGAGGCTGCCTTGATCACCCAAAGGATGTTCCAATCTCATTCATGAAATAAAAAAATAAATTAATAAAATGATAATCTGTGTGCATCAATGTACTTAGAAAAAAATTGTCAGTATCTTTCAGTGTTGATCCTATTAATTAATCCCTTGAAGAATTTCCCCTCGCCCACAAACATATAATGTAATGCTGTCTTAATCTTACCTAAAAAAAAAAAAAATACGTGATAAGATTACTAGTCTGACTCTGCATTTCAGTGCTTTAACAAGCTCCTACAACACTGTGCAGAGTTTATCAGAGCAGTTGCCAAGACAAGAAGAACTATCCCTTAAACTCTATAATTCCACTGTCTTTTGTGCTTTTTACATGTTATGTTTATACGATGACTTCCATCCCAGAGGACCTCAGAGCCTGTTGCCTGATCCTGCTTACACTGAAGTCTTCTTTTCAGGTTTATATGGAGCAGGAATAGAAAATAAGAATAAAGATGCATATACATATAGAAATGGGGCAGGGGTGATTATAGCAGCAAGATCTGCTGGGGCAGGAGGCTCGTCTCTTCCATCCCCTGAATGCAGCAGGGATGTGTGACATCAAACTGGCCCCCTCCTCCCAAAAAACTGCAAGGGAACCCACCTGGTACTTTGGTCAAAAAAAGAGGATGTGAACGTGACCCGTGAAGGTGACATGGTATTGTCCCCCCCATCCCTGCGATAACTTTGCCTTTATCCCCAGGCCACCCTCTGACCAGCACGGCCCAGGAGCAGCAACATGCACCCGTATCCACTCATTTGCAGCTCTTCACTGGTTATAAACGTCCTAAGCTTCCCATGGAACAGGAAGAAAGCTCTCTTCCTGCCCTGTAATTATCAAATCATCCTGAAAATGAGGAAGAACTGAGAATCCTCATTATAGCACATCATAAAACATGGTGAGGTCTTGCGCTCGCTATATGTTATTGGCACAGCCTGCCAACAAAACTTTACAAAGAGTGCAGGAATTCATGTTTGCAGAGACATTAAAGTCATAGAAGGGGAAATTTATATTTTATTTTCCCACAGCCTAAATGAAGGTGAACCAAGCAAATTTGGCAAAGAGTGCTAGTCAGATGCCATTTCCCACAGCAGTGTGGTATTTTCCTCTGGGAATAGAACATTTTCCCTCAACTACTGTTTATAACTCTTATCAGTTCAACAGCAATAGAGCCATCAAGTCCAATATCTCGTGGAAAAAAGTCAAGGTCAACAAGTACTTGCATTTTCGTTTATCTTTAGCTGCAATTGCTACTGACATTCAACTGGGTAATAAACATGAGGACTGTCAAATCCTCTCAGCAAACAGGTGATCCAAAAGCTATCAGAGAGAAAGAGGCCACTGCCAGGTAATCAAACAATTCTGTTGTAACAATTATGATTTGAGTGCATTCATTTACAGAAGCAATCACCTGTCAAATTTGAATGAATAGCACCAAACCATTCCCCCCACCAGGGTAATAAGGGCGAAAAAATACAAACTATGCTACTTTCTTCGCAACAAAAGCATGTGGGCATTGGCAAGAGCTATCAAATAAAGGAATAAATAAATAATTGAGTTTTAAAAAAATATTTTAAAACTAGAGGAGATCAGTCCAAGTAGCTCAATCTTGTGTCAGTCTCTTCCAGAAGCAATAATATGTATTTAGGAAAAATGGACCAAAAAGGGGGGCACGCAGAAGTGGCTGCATCATGACACTGACAGTCAGCACTTGGGCAGCTTCCTGAGCGAGATGATGCATCTGAACCAGGGCTTTTAACAGCTACAGAGGATCTATTCTTCCACAAATTGGTCTAATAGTTTTTGTTGGGTTTTTTTGTTTGTTTGTTTTGTGGGGGTTTTTTTTGTTGGTTTTTTGTTTGTTTGTTTTGGGTTTTTTTGTCCCATGCTGAACTCCACAGCACAGAAATTTAACTCAGCACAGAAACCATTTTTTTTAAAACCTGCTAATGCTCTGGAAAGTGACGTCACAAGCATCCATCCTTTGTTCGTGCATCATAGGACAAGCTCCCACTTTCTCCACACACAGCTCATTATTTTAAAGACTTCTCTTCCAATCTTAATTATCTCCTCCAATGCCCCATCTCCCATTTCACATGAGAGGTAAGAAAATGGTTAACACCAAGCAGCCCAATGGCACATGCCATGTTGTATCACTAATCCACAAACACTGCATGCTTTTGGGGTTTATATACCTTGCAATAAGATGCTTCTCAAAAGCAAAGGCCATCTCAGGAATATGACTGCTTTTTTAACCAGTTTAAAGAGGTCAGTGAAGCACACCTGAAAGTCACACTCTTGCTTGCATCAGATAGCAAAAGACTCAGCTGAAGCCACCAACACCTGCAGAGGCAAAGGGGGATAGGACTAATGCTTTCAACATGGAAAGCATGTGGGCCATATGGTCATCTCATTAGCTTCAATCAGCCACTATAACCTAAAGGAGCATGCCAAGGATGTGTAGGCAAAGAAAAAACCCTATCCCACCAGAATAAAGCAAGGATTTTTCTAAATCAAATCATATCCATGATCTTCAAAACACAAGACTAAAAAGCGTATCTTGTAGTAAATAAGTTTAAAGTTTTCCATGTCCAACTACTTGCAACCAAATCTCTCTCTGCCCCACCAAGGAGGAAAGCAATATTCCCTTCAGTCCTATACATGAGTTTTGAGATAACAGCCCAAGATGTGATTTAGCAATGTGGCATTTTTTCTCTGCTGTTTCCTGCTCAGCATATTCAATATCTTAACCTCAGCAACATACCCAGGGCTGTGCAGACACTTTTTGGGGCCTGCAACAGCCCTGTACCATTCATGTGATGCTCAGTTCAGGCTCAGGGCCATGTTCTGACATATGTATCTATGTATACATAGACTTGTAGATAGCCACAGAATGTATAATGGGCTAGACATTTCTAAGTTTAGGAAAAATCCACCAAGAAAAAAAAAAAAAAGGGGGATTTGAGCACATGGATTTTGCTGCTTGATTACAGATGGGTTGAGAAGTCAGGAATATTTGTATTTCCATAGCCACTTAAAAAGTAAACAGTTCCCAAAGTCTTTTTCCCTCCTTTTCTGCCAATGATGGCAATAGCTTCAGCCTGAGGGATCCGCCTCCTGACATAATCACCTCTCTGCTCCCTTCCCAGATGGAAGCTTTTCCTAAGCAATGACTGAAAGTCACATTAAACTGTGCTGAACTACTTGTGCTGGTTTTGAACTGCTTATTATCTCTGGGGCCTGACCTGAAAAACAAGTTCATGCTTAGAGAAATTAATGTTTCCCCTCAAAGGCAAATAGGAAGAAAGAAGGGTTTCTTACATGGAAAATAATTGGTTTATTACTATATTACAATTTAGGCAAAACCAAGCAATATTTATAAGTATTTTAAGTTAGCTTTGCCAAAGCTAAAAGAAAAATGCCTGTTAATACAAGACATTTGGAACTAATGAAAATTATTAAAATAATCCCTACACTGGAAATAGATTGATGCTCAAATCATGACAGAGAGCCACTTTCAAGCAAGGACTCTCTTGCATGCATCATACTGGAAGTGTAACCCTGCCTAGCTGAGGTATGGAGGCTTAATGTTGCTGAAATCTAACTTTAACAGCTGAATCAAGATGATGAGAAAAAAACCCAAACCAAACCAAAACCAAGAAAAAATAAGATCCTAAAAAAAAAAAAAAAAACCAACTTAAAAAAATGGTGGAAAAAGGTTTCTGGCTTTAGAGCAGAATTATAAACTGAAATTGTGTTGTTATGAGCATAATCCTCAACTACTCAATCACTGTTAAAAAATAAAACATGATTCTGTGGAGATAAATATAGTTAATGCTCTTGCTGCTGAAAAATATGCACCTACATGAAGTGTTTCAAATAAATATAGGTTTGTTTTAACTCTCATATCTCACATCACAGGGAAATAACACAGGCGCTCATGCTGATTTAAAGCAAATATAGCACTGCCCAATTGATGGAAAAGCAAGAAAAAAACATGGGATGGCAGAGCCTCAGTAAGAACACTGATACTGCTCCATCTCCAAACACCTATTATGCTTAACTTGGGATTCACAATACATAAAAGTGCCAGAAAAAATACTGGGAGCTGCTCCTGTTGACTAATGCCCTGTCTTTTCCAATCGAGGGTCATATCCAGTCTAACCAATCGCATGATAATGGCATCAGAAAAGGTCAATCAAAGACAAGCCGAAGCTTCCACTGCCTGGCTGACCTTCGGAGCTTGTGACAAATTGCTATCAGTCAATGTCAACTAATGACAGTGGCTCTTTGGCTAATCAATTGTTCTAAAAATGATCAAGAAAACTACTCACAGGACAGCTCATTTTCACATCAATGCCTGTGAAGTATGAAAAGCTCAATTTTTTTTGAGTTTTTAATAAGCTCATAAGTAAAGCAGTTACTTGGTAACAGGGGTCACCTTAGTGGAAAGACAGAACCTTTGTCTGCCTTTTACATATCCTTTTATTACCATATTATAGTAAAAATATGCCATGCCATTACTATGCCAGAGGGCTACATAATAAAGTAGGTAATACTTCTTACTTTTTTTTTTTTTTTTTTTTTTTTTGGATTAATAATTTTTTAGTTTAGGGGCCTTTGGGTTTTAATAATTTTCGTTTTAATTCTCACATATTTAAATACGCAGCAAACACCAGTTGGGGGCAGGTGACAAGTCTGCTCATTGCTCACCCAAACTTCACATGACAGAGCTGGTAGCAAAAGCCATGATGCAAAATCCAGCAGTGCTGCCATGAAGCTAAGGTCTAACTGCAGCTATTTTGTTATTAAACCTACCCACCCCATGCGAGCACAACTTATTCTACTTCCAACAGAATTCACATTTTGTAAGAAAACTTCATGCTCCAAAACTCCCAAAGCCCTGCAAAAGCAAACAGACATTTCCTCACTAAAAGGATTCTGCATGGAAATGCACACAGGCTTGGGCTGTAGGAGACATTTCACTGTTTTCTCCATATAGCAATGGGGCAGCCACGAACTGGAGATCTGTCCATCCCTTCATCATACCTGCCTCTCCCAGAACCATATTTGGCCATTTCTCAAAGCCTCACGGCCAGGCCACAATCAAATCTGCATTCATGCATTAAATATTAGCAAAACAACAAATTCACACTGGTCTAAGGCTTGAGAAATGTAGGCACAATTCTTACTTGTTTTTCTGTAAGGACAGTGTTAGGTGAAATACATTACAGGGCATCACACCACAAGAAGCCTCTTACGAAAGTGTCATGTTAAGAAGGAGCAAGGAGCCATCGTTCAAGCATGGCACTGCTTTTTACTTGGGTTTACCTCTGTATTTGGGTGAATCCCACCCGCAACATCTGTACTGCCAAAAAGGATTTACCCCAAGGAAAACACTCCTCGCCAATTCAATTGCCCCGAAAGCAACCCCTTGCCTCAACATGAGGGGAAAAGTGCTAAACAAGAAACATTAAAACTTTTATTTTCATTGGAGAAACTGCAAAGTGACAGCAGTTTCAGGTTACACCCTAAACCTGCCTTGCTATGGTAGTTTTTCAAATTAAAATATCTTCTGTGGCCTCAGCCACTCTTGAGCCGTCCATAGTCAAGAAAGAAAGGAGGCAGGGCAACACTTAAGCTCAGCCATAATTGGAAGTATGTGAAAAATGAAGTGTCAGTTCGGTCAATAAAGGGCAAAGGTGAAGGGGAACTGCAGCCCAAACTCAGTGCGAAATGTGCTCATTAAGACACCCAATCCGCGGGCTCCTGCCCACCTATCCCATTAGTCATCAGCCATCTGACCGCTTCAAATGCCTTGCCTCCCCACTCTTATTACTTTTCTTCTCCCATGTTAAAAAAAAAAAAAAATAAAATAAAGGCAGGCTGGTATATAAATCCTTGCTCAGTCATCTGGAACATAATGTGGCCCTTCTCTCCCCCTCTGCCCAGCTCTGCCTCCTGCCTTCACAGACACCAAAGAACTGCCTTGAGATTCCCAGCAATAATAAATGCAATTGCTTTTTTGACTATAGGTTGCTCAAACTCTTATAAAAACCTAAAAAAACCCCATAACATTGCAGCCATCAATACATTTTTATAAATAAATACTACTGCTTGCTACTCATGGCTTGAAAGAGCAACAATTATTTGGAGGTTAAAAAAAATGTGTCGATCATTGTCCGAGGCTTGCACAAAAAAAATAAAAATAAAAAATAAAAGGAAAGAAACAATACACACAAATAGGAGATACTGATGGATTTTTTTTTTTTTCCTTTTAAGCCATGTAGGAGGGCTAAACATGGCAATTAAAGAGCCCCACACTGGATTAAAAGTGACTGTATGAGAGCTTTGTTCATCCTCCCCCTGGCCTGACTATTTGAAAACCAAACTAAATACATCTGTTAATAGGGCAAATAAGAATCTTTTAAAGTCAGAACAGGCAAGAAGACGAAATAGTGTTGCTGCGAGTTCAGCACCTGCCTGTACCTAAGAACTTGCTTTTTTTTTAATAGACTGTAGCAAGTTATTTCTCAACTAAATCCAGATCTCTTTGCATCATTTGGAGACAGACTTTCAAAGGCCCTTCACAGTAAGTTCAGAGCAATTGGCAAACAGCTCCCCAAACTTTTTCATAATATTATTCTGCATTCCTGTCATATAACTATCCCCTGTGATGACACAATACTAGGCCTTTATAAGAGGTCGTGTAAATGTGCTATGCAATAACATATCCTGCTGTTCAGTGGCACAAAACACCAGAACAGCTCCCCAGCAGATAAGTATAGATTTCTACAATAGAACAAAGAAGCTGAGAGTCATTACTATTTACTAAGTAAAAAAAATTTCATGTTAAAAAATATTTTTAAAAGTTTACAGGAAAGGGCATATCTTTCCCATTTTCAAAGGTCTGTATTGTGCACAGGGACATAAATAGGTTAAAAATGCACCTTCCAAGGATTAAAAGCAGCAATGAATCAGTCAAAGAAAAAAAAATTCCACGAAGTCCAAAATCAGACTTTAACCTAGTCTGGATTAAGGACAGAGGGAGAAAACTCTTGCTGAGGTACTTAAGCTTTCCAGTCTGTGTGCCTCTGAGAATCCAAAGCTCATTCTCACACCCTTGTCACACTTTCAGGCAGGTGACACCTTCAGGCAGGTTATAAAATGAGCCAAAAAAGTTCTTTCTACCTACCCCAACAAGGGAAGTAGGTTGTGGGAACACCCTAAAAATAGGCAGTTTTAGAGGGTTATATTTCTGGTTATTAGATTTGTAGGTTTTTTTTAATGGCAAATGTGCCTTTTAATGTGAAGTGGGTGCCTAGTGACTGAGGACAGAGAGAAGGCTGAGTTACTGAATGCCACCTTTGAATTGGTTTTTACTACTAAGACCAACTACCAGGAGTTCCAGGTCTCCAAGACCACAGAGAAATTCAGAAGGGAGGAAGCTTTTACCTCAGTTGAAGAGGTTTGAGTTAGAGATCAGTTAAGCAAACTGGACATCCACAAGTCTATGGTCCCTGATGGGATACACCCATGAGTCATGAGGGAGATGGCAGAGGTTACTGCCAGGCCACTCTCCATAATCTTTGAGAAGTCCTGGAGAACAGAAGAGGTGCCTAAGGACTGGAGAAAAGCCAATGTTGTCCCAGTCTTCAAAAAAGGGCAAAAAGGAGGACCCAGGTAACTATAGGCCGGTCAGCCTCACCTCCATCCCTGGAAAGATGATGGAACAGCTTGTCCTTGCTGCCATATCTAAGCATGTGGAGGAAAGGAGGCTTATCACAAGTAGTCAACATGGATTCCGTAAGGGGAAGTCATGCTTGACTAATCTGATAGCCTTTTATGATGATATAAGTAGTTGGAGAGATGAGGGGAGGGCAGTGGACGTGTTATTTCTTGACTTCAGCAAGGCTTTCGATACTTTCTCCCATGGGATCCTCACAACCAAGCTTAAGAAGTGTGGAATGAGTGATTGTGCAGTGAGGTGGATTGGGAACTGGCTGAAGGACAGAGCCCAGAGAGTTGAGGTCAGTAGAGCTGAGTCTAGCTGGAGGCCTGTGACTTGTGGTGTCCCCTAAGGGTCAGGACTGGGTCCAATATTATTCAATATATTAATCAATGACCTGGACGAGGGGGTAGAGTGACCCTCAGCAACTTTGCCAATGACACCGAACTGGGAGGAGTGGCTGACACACCAGCAGGCTGTGCTGCCATCCAGCATGACCTGGACAGGTTGGAGATCTGGGCAGGGAGAAATTTAATGAAATTTAACAAGAGCAAGTATAGAGTCCTTCATCTGGGGAGGAACAACCCCATGTATCAGTAAAGGCTGGGGGCTGATCTGTTGGAGAATAGCTCTGGGGAAAAGGGACCTGGGGATCCTGGTGGACAAGAGGATGACATTGATCCAACAATGAGCCCTTGTGGCCAAGAAGGCCAATGGCATCCTGGGATGCATTAGGAGAAGTGTGGCCAGCAGGTCAAGAGAGGTTCT
>JAOEGS010022948.1:0-101994 GCA_025447755.1 Corythornis vintsioides
ATTTATAGATTTATATAATATTATATAAATATAATATATAATTTATATATTATATTTAGTTTAAGTGCTGTCTCACACTGTAACATGGAGAATATCACAAAGCTTTCCATCTCCCTTTTAACCTCTTCTCCTTTTTTTCCTTTTTTTTCCCCTCTTTATCTTTTTTTTTGTCCATTTCTCTTGATGGTACAGTTGGTTTTTTTTCCCAGGGTAAAAACTGAAATAAATTGTTAGACTACAGAGTGTCAAAGCAATATTGGTTTCTCTGCTTTTCTACACCCATTAAGGCTGAAAGATTAAGCTCTTCTCTCTGTCTTTGCTTTACCTCATGGAATAAACCAGGAAGAACTTGAGGTTGACTGCCAAACAATTAACATTCATCAAAATACCAGCACAGGCACATCTGAGATGGTTCTCTGTGAGCAGCAGTGGATTGATGCTCACCCTGTGTTCATGTTCCAGATGGAAGCATTGTGGCATCACCTGGAGCAAGCCATGGTAATGCTGCAAATCTGGCCAAATCCAACTGAATTGGAGTTCTTGAAGCTGTGCTGGGTCCCAGAGGAGTGCTTAAATCAGAACATTATCTTCACTTGTTAGACAAGAGCTGAGCAGTGAAGCAGACAGAGCATTCTGCTCTGGAAAAAAGCCATATATCCCAGTGAGTCAGGAAAACAAAGGAGGGCAGGGGTAAAAGGGGCAAGCAGGACATGGGAAAATGAGCATCTGATTGCAGAGTGCAGGGTGCTGCAAATTCCACTCTATGGTGCCAAATCTGATCACCAGTTTGGGATCCTATTCCTGACACATTTCAGTTGGGCATCTCCCTCAAGCTGTGCAAGGTAATAAGAAGCCCCAAGCAGTCACCTCATGATCTTTTCCCCTTTCAAGAGGTACAAGAAGGGGCTTCTCCCAGCCCAAGAGGTTTTTTTGGCACTGGTGAGTCACAGGTTTTGTGAGCAGCACTCAGTTCTAAATCTCTGAAGTGCCTGATGAGTAATGAAGAGGATTTTCTAACAGGCTTCTAGGGGAGGCTGCTGGAGACACAAAATCTGCTGCAGAAAACTGCTTCTCCCTCCCTGGTTACAGGATGGGATGCACAGACCCCTCTGGTTCATACAGCAGAGACCCACCAAAAGAAGAAAAAGAGCTAAAAATTCCTTCTTAGCACCACACATATTCACAAAGGTGTGAGGCCAGCAAGACATCTTCTTTTTCTTCCTCATTATCTTCATTTACAACACACACTTCTGTGGGGTTTCCAGTTGGACCTGCTGTGTGATGCCTGGAGAAAAAAAAAGGAGCTGCATGATGGAGACAAGCAGAGATTTCAGCCCTGAGAGGAAAAATTGCCCACACCAGGGTGCTTCTCCAGCTCTGTGGGGCTGGTGTCTGTGAAATGCTGGGGAAACAGAGGCAGGTTTGAGCAGAACAAAAGGCTGTGGCACAGGAGGATGCCTTTCTGAGGTGTGATTGTTGAAGAAATCAAGACTGTCTGCACCTCTGAAGGCAACCAGAGGTCAGCCCTGACTTTCCTGCTCACTGGCTGCACCTCCCCTGGGGCACCAGGGCTTGTTTTGCATCTCCAAACCTTTGTGATTCCTCTCAGACATCTGAGGAGCTTTCTTTTAGGGACTGAAGGCAACAAGAAATCCCTGGCAGAGGGGGGTGGTTTTTCCATCTCATTTTCTTTCCTTGCCATTCCACTTTCTCCTCTCATGCTCACCCACCCCTCCCTCACTGCCTGCCTGGGAGGAGCACTGTCTGTCCTGCCCAGACACACAGCCTGTCACCTTTGGGTGACAAGAAATTGCTTCCTGGGACAGAAGACACAGCATTTGAGATGTGCCTCTCTGCTCTTGTTCAGAGCTAGTGGGAATACCAGTGGACTGAAGACTCCCTGAAGTTCTCCCAATCCTTGGATGTGAAAGATCAGAAGGTTTTTTACCACCCTGAATTCAGCTGCCTCCTCTGAAGAAACAATGAAGAAGTTTTCAGGGCACTTGAAACCCAGACAGAGTGTGATATTACAGAGGTTCCAGTTCAGGCAGAGGGTGCAACTGCCAGGTGAAACCTTTCCCACCTTTGCTTTGGCACTGAAGGAGCTGGCATCAGGCTGTGCTTTTGGCTGTTGGCAGGAGGAGCAGATCCTGGGCCAGTTGATTGACAAGGCAGCAGACTGGAGAATTAGGGAGAAGCTCCTGATGGAACTGGACACCTTGACTCTGGCCCAGGCTGTGGAGCTGGGCTCACAGATGGAGAGAGTCTTGCAGAAGACTGGCCCTGGGTTTATTTCAGTTCCAACAAAGCACTGGGAGAACTGGAGCTGCACTTGTCAAGTGTGGAAGATAAGAACTGGACATTGTTGTGATCAGTGGTACTGCTGGGGACAGAAAAAATTCCCTGCTCTCAAGGCAAAATATGACCAAGAGAAGCAAAATCACTTCATCCCCTCGTGTCCCAGCCCAGTGTCAGCTGCAGCAGGTGTGGGAAGGCAGCACTTGGGCTGGCAGCTGAGATCTCCTGCCACTCCAGCTCCAAAACACAGGCCAGAGGGGAACTTCCAGGTAAGCTGTTGGTTGCAAAGTGCCTGGGAAACAGCACCAGCAAACTAAACAAACCAAAACTCAGCCTGGGATGAGACTTCAAACTGTGGCTCCGGTGCTCTTGCAGAATCCTAAGCCTAAATTCAGTTGTTCTGCAGCACCTGAGCACTGCAATAAATGCCTTTCCCCTCTGGAATGAAGGTGCTGAGTGTCTGGTGCATGGTGTTGGGTGCAGTGGCTTTTGCTTTTTGCCTTCTGCAAGACTAAAATCTTGGCTGAAGGCTGCTGGTGAGGTCTTAGGAACTGGGACAGTGGTGACTGGTGTCTGTGTTGGCTGGAGGCTTCTCCTAAAAGAGCTGGCACAGGAATCATTAACTTTTTACTAAAGGAGGCTCCCTTCTGCATGGAGAAAACCTTCTTAATCCTTTAGAACTCACAGGAGCAGAACTCATGGCTGTAGGAGTTAAGATGTGTGGGAACTTCCATCACTCCAGAGCTGCTGTGCATTGGAATAGAGTGGCTGTGTGATGAGGTTTCAGGTTTATATAGAATGAAATCATAAATAATATCAGGTAAAGAGAGGACAGGCCAGTGGCCATCAGAGATCTGAGTCCAGAACATGACAGAAAATCATAAGAAGGAAACTTGATGGAGCCAGGTCCAAGACAATGACAAAGTTCTGGCAAAAGAGGAGAAGCCAAAGCACATTCTCTGTGGAATGAGGCTCATTTCACACACAGTGATCAGCTCTGGGCTGCACAGGAGGAAACTGAAGGAATCTGTCTCTAAATGAGTGAAAACAGGGATTTGTGAGGGGCTTGAAGATGTTTTCTCCCTGTGCTTCTTGCTTGGTCCTGTGCTATCAGGCTGCACCCCCCCACATCCACCCTGTCTTCCCAAAGGCAATTCTTTGTGTGATGAAACACTCAGGCTGTCCTGAACAACTGAATATTGTACCTCTGGTGCCTGTTATTAGTGCTGATCCTGACAGGTAATCACAACATTATTGAGGTTCCAAAAGTCTGGTGCTCTTTGCCTATTCAGCACTGAAGCAAGTGAAAGAAAAAAAGCTGACTGAGGAGAAAGGAACTGGACTGAGAAGGATCTGCCCCGAGTGCCATCAGGATCTTCAAAGGCTTAAAAGTGTGTGATTTGCATCTTTTTACTTCTCTTCAGTGTCACTTGATCCCTGTGGTTAAGAGCCCAGTTGAGGTCTGCTGTGTTAAGTTTACAGCTTTTTGGATGCTCATTCAGGTCTTTTCTTGAACTGACCTTAAGATGGTATCAGACACACAACTTCTGCAAGGTTTTTTTTGGCCTGGTGCTGGTTCTGTGTCAGTGCTGTGCCAAGCAAAATCCCTAGGTAGGGGTCTCTAGTTACTGTATTTCTGATTTTACACTGCTGAAAGCTGCATTTCAGCTTCAAATGCACATCTCTGCTTGAACTGATCAGCTGCCAAATACTTCTGTGCACTCCAGTGAGCACTTGGTGGCCAGATGGGGGGCTGAGTGGATGGAGTGACTGGATTTTCCTCACCTCTGACTATTCCCTACCAGGCAGAGGAATTTGCTGGTACCTGGGTAGATACACAGGGTGGTTTGGGAGTCTGGGAACAGTTGAGGAGTCAATGACTTGATTGTCAGCATCATTTCATGTCACCATTTTCTCCTGGGACAGAGGCACAGCTCAGATTGTAGGATGGATTGTGCCAAAGGACCCAGGGAATGGACAACTTCTGTCCCTTTTTGCTCTTTTCTTTATCACATTGCAGGTTTTAAGCTTGAAATAATAATAACAAATCAATTTATAAGGAATGGAATATATAGAAACATGTACAAAACCAGTATGGAACCCAACCCTGCCAGCAGCAGCAGCCAGGGCAAGGGGTGAGAAGAGCTGAACTAGAAAGTCAAATCACTGATCAGAATTAGGTCTTTTCTCACTCCAACCAGGACAGCACCTCCCATGTGGCTGCCTGTGGCTGCAGACAGCAGTGGGGGTTGCTTGTAGATCCAGATTGCTCCAGGAGTTCCTTGCTCATGGTTGCTCTTCTGTCACATCTGTTCTAATGGGCTGTCCCCCCGGGCTTGTGTAGCACAGTAAAATAACTCAGTGAGCATCTACAAGTTACTAATCACTGAATTAGAGGGCTAAAGGAGCCAAAATAAAGGTCTGCTACTGGAGATCAGCTCTACCTGTGTTATTCCTAATGATGTTTATGTGTAATGATGTTTAAGCTGTACTCCAAGGTGGGAAGTGATGGTGACTCCCTGCTGTCCCCTGGGCAGTCTGCCCCAGTTTCTCATTACCCATCCTGTGGGGCATTTACTGATTTTCTCTAACATCAGCCTTCTCTGCTTCAGTTTAAATCCCTTAAGTCTTGTTTTATCTGACATACATTTGGAGAGTAGATTATTACCTTGTGTCACTGGTTAAAGACTCTTCTCACATTGTATTCTCTCTCTTCCCTACACACTGCACTTGTGCCAGTGACAGAAAATCCCTGGCTGCCATGTATGTGGAAAAGGCAGAAGGCATGGTTGGCAGTTACAGCAACTCACCCACCCAGGGAGTTAGGATGTCTCATCTCAGTCAAATCAAGTGACATCCAATGCAGTCATCACTGGGATAAAAGCTTCCTGAGCACGGGAAGGGGCTCAGAGAGGAAATTTTGGTCACAGATCCATACAACCCTCGTGGATCTTGAAACACAGAGCAAAGCCTTTGTGACCTAATTCAGCTCCTGAGTCAGGAGATTCCTTTCCTCTGAGCCTAGGCACTTAATCTTGTATTTACAGGGCAGCTCTGAGGTCAGGAGGGGTTGCAGGTTTAACTAAGGAACAGAGGTGAACCCAGGTGTCTGGATTTCTGCTGGATACTGAGCAGCTACACCAAAAAGGGCACCTGAGTCCCTTCCTAAGCTTGTGGCCACATGTAGTTGTGTACAGTAAACTTCAGCTCAGTCCAGCTCTGAAGCCCTGGGAGATGCTCATCCTCACCATGTGGACACAGGGAGGGTCTGAGCTGGAGTAGTAACACCCTTTCATTTTATCTCTTCTTGTAAAAGCTCATCAGGAAGATTTCCCACCCACTGTGGAGAGAGGAGGAGAGGAGTGAGCAGACTTGGCTCTGGAATGGCTCATGTCACCCAGCAAGGCTAAGGGTGTGAGGATGAAAAGTTGTGCTGGATTCAGTTCACATCCTGAACTCCCTGAGCAAGACCTGCCCTGTCCCATGGCTGAAAATCCTCCTTCCCATGCCCTCATTTTACTGCTGACTCCAGATCTGATGCAGCCTGCTGGGAAAAGCTGCCTTTGGTGGCTCAGTCCAGAGGCCAAATGACACCCTTCAGGGCAACTGTGTAAGCAGCAGCTAGTAAAGGTCAGGAGGGGCACTTGGGGTGGAGAAATCCTTGAGTATTTTAGACATGTGGAGTGATACAGCCCAGTAGTGAACCTGAAGATGAAGGGCAAAGATAAGGAGGGAAAAAACCCACAGAATATTAGGGGTTGGAAGGGACCTCTGGAGATCATGGAGTCCAACTCCCCCTGCCAGAGCAGGGGCACCTAGATCAGGTCACACAGGAATGTGTCCAAGTGGGTCTGCAATGGCTCCAGAGAAGGAGCCTCCCTGTGCAGCCTGTAAACTTGTCTAGCTTTGTTAGTAAAGCTTTTAATTAAAGCTATCAAGGAGATGCAGTTAGTGATGGCAAGTCACACTGAGCCATAGAAAAGAATTTTTCTTACATTCATGACAGGGGTGAATGTTGAACCAAGTGTCCCTCAGAGCCCCCTTAAGCTCATCCCAACAATGCAAAAGAAAATACTGTGGTTTTCTTCCATATTTGTTCTTTCTTCCTACTTCTTTTTTTCCCCTTGAGCCTATCTCACTTCTGCCTTTTCCTTGAGGCCATTCCTCTTTAAAATGCAGGCAGAAAGAGTCTATGAAGATGTTAAGTGCATTTCTGTTCTGTCAGCCCTACAAGTCCCCAGCTGATGTACCTTTTAGTCTTGTCTCCTCACTGCCCTTGAGGTTTTCTCCTCTCTTTACACAGTCTGTGTGAGGAGCCCTCAACCCTCAGACTCTTTAGTCTCAACAGAGAAATGAAAAGATAAAAAATAATGAGCTGAGATGGTTGAATTCCTGGCTCTGCTGCAGTCATGCTGGTGTGACTCGAGTGAGTCACTGACTCTGGAAAATGAAGCTAGAACTTCTTTCTTCTCCCTGTTTCCCTTTATCCTGCATCATCAGACTAGAAGCACTGTGGGGCAGACACCCAGCACAACGAGGTCGTGGCTTTGTAGCTTCTAGGAACTCAGCAGAATGATGTGCCAGAAGGGCTGGTGCAGTGATATTGCAGCAGGGCTGATGAAAAGGAGCAGCATGCCCACAGAAATATTACTTCCACATCATCAAGAGGGAGATGCAGAGGCTGAGTGAGTTGTGATGATGTCTCAAAGGTAGAAAGAGGTCAAGCAAGACAGGATTTTGTATCAGTCTCTGCCTTGTGTCTCCCAGGCTTCATAAAGGCCTTCAAAGTGCTCTTTTAATTAACAGACTGAATTATAATTGTCTGCAGACTGATTTTCTTGATGAAACAAAGAAAGCCTATGGTTCTAAAAATGGACTGAGATGAAAAGCCAAACAAGCCTCCTATCTCATGGCTTCGTGCTTGACTTCCAGCTTCACTCCTGCCCCACTCAATTGCTGCTGCTGAGGGAACATCAACGGATGTGTGAAGTGTGAAGGTGTTGACTTGGTATCACAAGCAAAAAACTGTTTTCATGAAAAGATGATCAGAAATCTAACAAAATAAACTTTCCATGTGTTGAGTGATTCCCTTCAGAATTTGCCAGCAGAGGGAGTACCACAGTGCAGGGAGCTACAGCCAGCAGGGAAATTGCTTTAGTCTCAAACGCAGCTGGTCACATCCCACATTATTTTACATAATATATTGTTGTGTTGACCAAAAAAACCCCAGATGTTATTATATTTCAGAACAATGAGGATATTAATTATTGATACAGTTGATACTTTGCATTTCAAGAGTGAACCTACTTAGTGCCTTGGATTTCTTTTGATGCAGATAAGCTGCCAGGTTTTAATGTGTTTGTGAAGATAGATGGGCAAATATTTTTCTAATAGCCATGTCTGATCTTGAAATGTGTTTTACAAACAGCAGTTTGTAAAATGTAATGGAAGAAATAAACCACCAACACAAGATTGTTGTGTTGTCTGAGTTTTCTGCAATTATATTGTACAAATGGCATCTCTTGGGTGTTTAACTTCTGCTTAATAAATCTTTGTGTCTCTGCCTCACCTCTCCATCTGCTGGGCAGCCTCTATCTGGCTGGAATGAAAGCTCTGCTGAGGAATTTGCTGGGGAGACTCTTGACCTGCAGCACAGTAAGACACTGGAATGCAGCCCGTGTTTGTCGAGGGTGGTATCTCTGCCCAGGCACCTCATTGCAACCTCTAGATGGCACCCAGATCACACACTGGTGGGAGAAACTGCTGCACCTCGGTGCTTTCTCTTGGCCAGCATTGCTGGATGTGGTAGTAGGAGGGTTAATGTCAAGGAGGAAGAGATTGCTTTTGGCTTTGCCCCTGCTTGTGGCATTTTTCTACCAAAAAAAAAAGGAAAAAATTAAGAACAAAAACTAAGAAACACTTCAAATCCATCGATAAGTAAAATATCAAGTATCACTTTGAAAACCAGTGGTGTGTATTAAACTCAGTTGTGTTCCTAAGACCCTTTTCTCCTAGTAATTCAGTAAATTCTCCTAGTAAATCATTGCTAACTCATTCTTCTCTCTTTATTCACAGACCCCAGAGCCAGCTGAAAACTACATCAGTGAAGGAGAGTTTGAAGATGATCTGAGTTCTTCTACCCCAAGCACTTTAGAGCTGGAGATACGTGGATCCAGCCAGGAAACAGATGAAGATTATTTTGAGACCCTGTCACATCAGAGTGGATCTTTGTCAGATGTGAAAACTGAGCCTTATGAAAGTGTATCAGACACAGAATCCGTTTCCAGTGATGTAACTGGGGAAACTGGTTTGGATTCAAACAGCCTTTTTACTGAAGAAAAACAACACCTGTGTTGTAGCCTCCCCAAAGCAAAGGGAGAAACAACTCTCCATGAACTTCAGTGCTTGAAGCAACTAGAATTCCCCCAGCAGGTGCAGGTAGAAGTGTCCTCCACAATCAAAGCAGCAGCAAAAAAACCTGAATTTTGCCTACAACCTGTGAAGTCAGAAGGTGATGAAGAGCTAACATCAGCTAGTGCTATTTCTAACACAGAGAACAAAGCTGGTGAGGAGGGCTTTGTATCTCAGACAACCAGAAAGCTTCTAGCAGTGTTGCAAACTAAAGCAGAGTGTGAAAGCAGGGAAGTGTGGTCCTGTACCCACTCAGAACCTCCAGAAGATGATGTTACAAGACAGAAGGAACAGCCAGCAGTATTAAACATTACCTGTTTCAAAGCAAGGTCAGAAAGTTCTTTGCTTTTTCCTGAGGGGCAGCAGTTTTCCTGCAGGTCAGATGCAGCATCAAGCTGCAGTTTGCCTGATCTTCATTTTGAAACAGATGGACCTAACTGTGAAAGTTGCACTGAGACATCAGACTCTAAGTGTGAATTAGATTCTATGTCCAGTATCAAATGCAGCAGGAGGAACTCAGTTGACAGTGGGGAGACTACAGGTAAAAGGAGAAAACATGAAAGTACAGAGACCATGTTGACATCTGATTCATTCTTTTACCAGAGCTGCTTCAATCTCAGATCTCAGCCAGCACTCAGCAGGTCAGAGATTACAGAAAGTAAAACATGGCACAGTGTACCTGAAAATATCAGTGCTCACAGCAAGACAGAATATGTGGGCAACTGCATTCACCTGACCAACAAATTTAGGTGGTCGTGTTCCAGAATACATCTCCAAGGGCTGGATTTTCAATACTCTTGGGAAAACTTAGGAAGGCTACCTGTAAGCCCCAGAAAGGGCAAATTTGACATAAAACAAGCTCTTCTTAGTGCTGAGATAGACTCAGATGAATGTCAGCTTTCTCAGGCAGCAGGCCCTTCCCAGAACACTGATTATTTGCACTCTAAATCAGAGACATGTGGCCTTAGCACAGAAGCAGCAGGTCCAGGTGCTGGGAGCTTCTCTTCTACACAAACTGATGCTTGTGAGTGTAACCTGAAGCAAAAAGAGGCTTCATCTGCCCTAGACTGTGAGCCAGTGATCATAAATGCTGAAGAACTGAGAAATAATGACCAGTACAAAGCTGAAAGAGCTCTGGAAGCAGATGATGAATCTGGCACTGGTGACACTGAGAACCTAGCAGCTTGTCATGGAAGTTTTCCTGCTCTTGAGGAAAACAGAGACTGTGATTGTGCTGTAAACCAATTTTCCACTGGTGAAATGCAGCAGAAAAGTTTGAAGGAGAATGGCCTTGAATCTGATCTGGAGATCATGGTAGAGAAAAGGTGGGTGGATGACCCCTGTGACCTCGACTTTGGTTGGGAAGTCCTGGAAGCCACAGTGCAGCCAAGTGGCAGCAAGACTGAGGCAGAGCATGAAGAGCCAGTGTGGCAAAATACAAGTTGCAAACCTGGTGCCTTAAGGAGCCACTCTGAGCTAGTAACAAATGAACACCCTACTCATGAAGGAAAGGATGAAGACAGTGTCTTTGCTGTTGAAATGTCTCCCAGATCAGATGATACAGCCCAGAGAAGGCAGATAATGACTGTTCCAGAGTTAGAACCTGCCTTAATTGTAGTATCTGTAGAGCAGGAAGGATTAGAGCCCAAGACACTGAATAATAACCTTCCTACTGAAGCTGTAACTGAAACACTGAGAAATGCAGTGAGTGAGGATCTGGTGTCTCCTCACAGTGTCAGCAAAGCTCTGGATGAGCCAGAGGGAGTTCTGAGTGAAAGCTGTAGCTGTGAAGAACAAATTCTGGCCACTCAGCCCATTCCTGGTACTGCAGAGGAGCTCCCTGGTAGGGATGCAGCTGAAGACACACCACAAGTTTCACAAGAGAAAAGAGAGAAAGCAGATGAGGCTTCATCCCTAGGGGTCACCTGTAGTGATTCCACAGTACCAAGTGGGACAGTGGAATTCAGAGTTCTGGGCAATGATGCACTTACTGCAGAAAGGCAGGCAGAGCAATGTGAAGAAGAGCTCTGGAAACCACAAAGCAGAAGAGGTGCTGTGACCTCTGAGGAAGAGCCCTGCAGAGCTGAGGCTGGTTTGGAGTTGGACCAGTTGCAAAAGCCCCAGGCTGAAAGGAGAGGTGATCAGGTGGCTGAGGAAGAGGAATTCAAAGGCAGAGAGGAAGGCCTCTGTGTAACTAGTGCAGCACCACTGGAAGGGTGCAGTGTAAGCAGTCTGTGTCAGGGAGGTGGTGCTGATGGTGACCTTCAAGGGCTCAGCACCACCTCTGAAGAAGCAGAAGGCAGGCAAGGAGGTGAAGGCTGCATTGGATCTGAGGAACTAACAGGGATTTGTGAAGAGGCTTCTCCTGGTGAGGGAAATGAGGGCTCTCCTGCAGCAGACCCAGCCAGCCCTAGCAGAGACAACACACTGAATCTGGACGTGTCTGATGTCTTTAGCTGGCCAGGGAAAAGGGAAACCCACAACACTTGCATGCTGGGGCTGGATAATATAAGTACCTGCAGCACCAACAGTGAGGAGATGGATGAGAACTCCCTGAACCTCCTGGGGAGTAACAACAGCCTCTGCAAACCTGTGCAAAAGCCAGCAAAGAATGGCAACAGTGGGAAAGCTTCCAGGTTTTTAGTCTTCTCAAAAATGACATCTTTCAGGAAAGCCAAGCCTGCCACAGCAGAGAATCAGGGAAGCAGCAGCTTGTTTGGCAGCAAGGCAAAGCTGGAAGACCTGGATGCTGCAAAGGAGGATGAAGACACTGAAAGTTTGCAGTCATTCAAGAGTTGTTCATCTGTTTCAGCCTTCCACAGGAAGGAAAGCTATGCCTCAGAATACTCTGATGATGATGATTTATTCTATGAGAGACCTGCAGGGTTATTCAACAGAATGAGCCTGAGAAAGGCTTCTGGCTCTGGGAGAATACTGATGGAAGATGTAGATACAAATTCAACTTCTCCCACGCTGGCTGCTGTCAAATATGCAGAGAGACAAGTTTCAGGTTCATCTGAAACCATTGAGAGTGAACCTGGGGAATACAGTGGGACTAGAAAAGCATCCCTTGAAAATGAATACAAAAGGAACAAAACCCCTGAGGGTAAGAAGTTCAGGACAAGATTGGCCTTGGCACACAAATCCCTCTCGAGCTTCTTTGAATCCAAGTCTCCAGAAAAGGAAACTACTGAGCAAAGCTCCAGAGTATCACTGAAAAATGAAAAGGAGAAAGCCAGATTTCGCCAGAGTGCCTGGAAAGCTTTTCTAAAAAGCAAGGAGGCAGATGGACTAAAAAGACCCATCTCAGCAGCTTTGTCACCACCACAGGAGAGTCTCAATGCAGGTAGTGGCCAGGGGGTGAGAAGAGGGTCAGCGGAGAGACAGGATAGTTGCAGTGAACACCCATTTCTAAAACCAGAAACTGATAGTGGCTCCTCAACAGACACCAACTCTCTTGACACCTCTGTGGAGCCCGTTGATGTCTCCTCACCTGCTGGGGTGTGGAGAAAACGGGTACAGTCCCACGACTTGGGTGCCAGATACTCACAGAGCTCAGACTGTGATGAGCAAGAGGCTCTGAGCAACAGTTTCAACACCTCCCTAGAGGAGTACTGGATGAAATCTCCATTTAGCCCCACTGACTCACAGTTGGCATTCAGCCAGTCAAGCCCCTCGTGCCCTCAGCTCTCCAGTTCTGATGGTAAAGACATGCCCTGCAGGCCCATGAGCCCCAAACCCCAGAGCCCACGGTCCACTTCCCAACACAAGAGCTTCCGTTACCCTGGGAGAATATGTGCCACCTCCATGATCTCTCTTGGCAACACCTCTGCAGTTGAAAGCAGCTTGGAGGCTCCTGAGAGACCAAAGACACTGAAACCCAGGGGTAGCCTCTTACTTTCTGTGCACTCCTTGGACAACGACTACCAGAGGGATGACAGTGGGATAAGCAGCCAGTCCCAGATCAGCTTGAACACAGCTTCTTCCACTGGTGACATGGCCCGAGATGAGGTGAGTGATCAGCTGGGGGGTTGCTTTGTAATCTTTTGGTTCCACACAACCTTTAGGAATGGAACTCTTCGGTGGCACCATGAGCATGTTGGTGAGATGGGTGTATGAACATTCTGAGATTAGTGGTATTTAATCTCTCTGGTTCTGTTGGAGACCACGTGAACTTAGCACAAACACCCAAAGGAATGGAGACATCACCACAGCACTAATGCCCAACATGCCTCAGACAGGTTACACAGAAGCCACCCTCTGTTCAGCTCCAGTTTTTAGCTGGGTCTCTACCCCCCTGAAGATAAAGCAGATTCAAACCTTATAGCTGGTGTTTCTCTACACCAGTTTCTCTGAGTGAAAGGCAACACAGAAATCAATTCCCATTGCTAGCAATCACTTTTAAAGATATTTCCACTCAGCCAATCAGTACCTGTCTTTCCAAGTACCACCAGTCTTTTGCAGTCACCATAGCCACCTTTTGATTGGCACTAGGAGTTCTTTTCTGCCTTTTCCACAGCAACTTTCTAAGCCTCAATTTCTGGTCATTGTCCTGTGGCACTACTGAGAAGAGTTTGGATCCATCATCCACTTCACTACAAAATTGCTGTGGGCTGCATTTAGTGCCCTCTTATCAGCTTGAGAAAACCCCAGTTCTCTCAACCTCTCCTCACCTATTCCCAGTGGAAGTTCTCTGGGTTGATTGGTTTGATTTTATAGCTTCTGCTGTCTGGAATCTAAAGAAGCATGTGGGTGGCAGTTGGAGAAGTGAGGGCTGTGGAATTGCTGTGGGCAGAAAGGGAAGAGAATTTGCTTTATTCCCTTCTGTGCTCAGCGTTACTTGAAAATCCTTTGTTTTCATGGGCACCCACTTAACTTACTGACTGCATCATGGCAGTGTTCCACCAGCCTAGGAAAACACAAGGTGCATACACACTGTCAGCAGATGAAGCCTCTCAGAGGATGAATAAAATAATTGACCTGTGATTTATAACCCAAAAGAGCAGCTAGAAAAGCATGGGGAGAAGAGGCATATGTACAAAGCCCTGAACAGCCAGCCCACATCCTGTACCATAACAATTAGGAGCAACTAAAGAATTCCTTAAATTGATTGCTAGATTAAATAATTTAAAGAAACCCATGAAAAATTTAAATGGTATCTAAGCCACAGAAACCCAGTTTAATTTTCTCTAGTTCTTTTGGAGGCTGCAGAATATATCTGAAGTTGGATAAAGGCAGCTGGAGCCTAGAAATTAATGTAGATGTTCCAGCTTTCAGGACACAACAGCTCATTTACTAAAGCACAGGGGGCTTTTATTTATTTCCATGTTATGTCTTTCCAACATAATTATCATCTAAACACTAAGGATGGTCTTCCTTATGTATGGAAGATCATCCTTCTCTTTTTACATCCTCCCTGCTAAGTCAAAAGGTCATCAAAATTCAGTTGAATGGTGGATGTGAAGACAAATCATTCTCTATTTCACATCAGTAAAAACTTGATTGCAAAACAACTGCATCATTGTGATGTTCCTTGAGCTCACTTCCCAGTGTGCCCACCCCTGTGGGGTTAAGAATGTGTTCCCCAAGCCCCCAGCTCAGGATTTTTCCCATGGGATCAGCTTTAGGGGTGTTGTAGTGCTGTGCCAACCTGCACTGGAGCACCTCTGGGTACCACACTGGTAAGCAACCCTTCTGAGGCTGGTGGGGCACAGCCCTGCCCCTCTCTCATCACCTAATGGTTCATTTCTCCAAGCCACAGCCAGGACAATGATTTTATGCTGCAAACAGCAAGACAGGACAATGACCAGTTTGCCCACGTGTCAAGGCCTTCAGTACTTGTGTAATTAACCTGTTTGTGGCATCATTTTGCTTGCAGAATTGTGTTGCCCAGCAGGCAAGAGAGAGCTGTCCTTGGAGTCTGCTCCTCTCCCGTGTGGTGGGGCTAGGCACAGAATCCCAGCAGGACACACTTTCCTTTTTGACAGTGTTTTCAGACTGTGGCATCTCTTACTGGTGGCAAAGAAGGACTGATGTGGGGTTGTTGGTTAATTGATGGGAGAGGGGAAGTGCCTGCAGTGGTTTAAGGGTGGTTGGATCTGTGTTCATCCTTCAGATGAACTGGGGAGATACTATTGTGAGGACACAGCATTTTCTAGAGGTGGAAAAAGACTCCTGAGCTGGTTCATTCCTCAGTGTTGTTACCTGTCACCCTAAATATTATTGATTCCAACACTGCTGCTACCTGGAGGAGCAGCTGGATGCCCCAGGGCATGCTCCATTTCAGCTTGTTTATAAAAGCTGTGATTTTCTGCAAGCACTCCTTCAAAGCAAACGAGAGGCAAGGGCAAAGCTGTGCAAATCCCTTGCTCTTGGCCCAACATTAAGCAAAAAAAAAAAAAAAAAGGGATAATGTAAAGAGCACATCAGGAAGCACAGGGCTTAATATATCAGCCCTGCAGGCATCTGGGAAGCCTTTTCACATTGTCTAACCAATGTACAGTTGGAGAAACACAGACAGACAAGACTGGTCATTATTCTATTTTCAGAGACACTGTCTGTCTTTGTAAATAATATTATACAGACAGAGTGACCTAAATCCCAGGAGGAATGTTCTTTTAATATGCCATCTAGAATGAGGGTGAAAAGGGCACCATCCTGTGCAGAGGGAGTGTGTGTTCCACTCAGAGGAGAGCAGAGCTGCTGCTCCAGGGTGGAGCACCCCTAAACCCATGGAGAAGGTTGAGTAGATTGATCACATCCAGCCAGTCCTCTTGGGGAAGCATTTTCTCTGGGGCTAGACAACTGACCTTTAGCATCTTGTGTTCAAAGTGGTTTGAGGCACCCAACATTTCCAGGCAACAAACACTGTGTTTTCACCCACTGTTTGTAAAACAGGAATCTAAAGAGCAGTGTCAGACACCACCTGAAAAGAGGCCCCATGAGAAAGGGGTTCCCCAGCGTAAAAGGAGGCCCCCCCAAGTTCCACCATCCCCACACCCCATCTCCACCCTTGAGAGCAAAGCCTGGAGGCTTTCCTTCCTTGCTCCAGATGAAAAAGCCAAGGAGATTCCAGAGAGGAGGAGGAAGAGACCCAAGCCCCTCTATAAATGCTTCAGCTTCGATGATGTTTGGATGGAGAGGAACCAAAAAAGGAAGCTAGAGAAGGAGACACAGCCAGAGAGGGGGATTCAGTTGCAACACCTCCCAGAGGACCAGTTAAAAGTAAGAAACCAGTGTCCTCCTCATTCTCTGGCACTGCCTTCCTCTCTGCTCCAGCTGCTTCTCTCTCCTGTCACCATATTCCTGTCTTTGCCTGCTTCCAGTTCTCTCTTCTTAGGGCTCAGCAGTCTGCAGAGGCTGGGGAAGCACTAACTGCTGCAGAAGTGGTGATCTCTAAAGGTGCTGGGGTTTTCAGTGAGCAGCTCTTGCCTTGGACAAGATGCAAGAGCATTGTGCTGCTCAGTGAGGGGCAGGGAGCAAATCAAAGTTGCCTTCAATCAATAGAAATTAAAGTGATGAAATCTCATTCCCTGTGGCACTCAACAAGGGGCTTCTAAATTAAACTTCCCTTGGATCTGAGGTCAACTCCACACTCCCAACTGAGGCAAATTCCTGCCTTGCTGTTGGCATTTCAGCTATTTGTATTCTCCTCTCCTGACTTTTAGATCAGCAGGATGATTACTTGTGACAAACTTTGTGGCTGTTGTGACTCACACTGAAGACATCTGTTACTCTTGGATCCAGAGCTAAGGTCTGTTCCCTTCAGGGAGAGCCATGAATCTGGATCCAAGAGCCAAATTTAGCCTTCATACATTAAAAAAAAAAGAACTTTTTTTTAGGGAAAAGGACACGAGATAGACACTTTATGCTGGTAATAAAATGGAAGAAGCTTCTGAGTAAGGTTGAAATCAAGTAGCAGATATTAAAATAAAAGCTTTTCTCTCTTCTGGTCTGTTGTCTGCATTTGTTTCCCTTTCTCTGTTGTCCTGGTTGCCTGCTTCTGGTTGTTCTGGCATCAAAATGAGTGTTTGAGGGGTGCTGGCTTTAGTATCTCTGTGGTTTAGGTGCCAGCTAAAGCCCCAGCTTCCCCAGCTTGAATGCTGCCAGTTTTGCTGCCCCACTGCATGCTTGGATGGGGTGAGAAACCAGCTTCTCCTTTAAGAGTTACTGGTGCAAAATCATCTCTAAATTGGGAACAGCTGTAGAGACTTTTCATTTGCCCCGTGCTCATGGGAGTGTCTTCACTTAACACCACCTGCTGCAGGGGCTTGGGGTGGTTTTTCTGGCTCATTCTTCTTTGGGGAGTGAAGGTGAGTGGAAAATGCTTGGTAAAGTGTATACAGATTGGGGTTTTTTTGCTCTTTCTGGTGGTTTTGGTGTGTTTTGTAGGTTATTGATATTTTTCTCTCTGTGGGCAGAGAGCACAAAGCTGATTTATTGAGAGACCTGTTGGGATTCAAGGGCTGGTTTTTGGATGCCCATATCACTGCATTTCTTAGGCTGTATTTTATATTTTTTCATAGTCATCAGGTAGTTTCTTTTTCCTCTTGTGTTTTGTTCTCTTTGCAATGCTTTATTTCTCTACCAGTGCTGCCTCATTCCCACTCCCAAGTGTGCTGGAAGTGCTGCCACAAGCTGAGGTGTTGGAGGGCATTTTGAGAAGGATGCTAAATCCCTCTTTCTGAGGGGGAATAAATTATCACCCAGGAAGTTTTGTAAGATATTCATTGTCTGCTGGGGTTTGGTGACTGCAGGGAGGCAGCTGCTGTGGGGCTTTGCAGCCCTGAAATTGCAAGTCTGATGTTTTCTGATGCATGGTGCCTTGGGATGTGTGGGTTCAGTTATGACAAGTCATGTTGTGTTAACATCAGGTCAGCCTCCAAGGTGATGTAATGTTGCAATAGTGTGGAAATAAGAAGTCAGACCAGGGAGGAATTCTTGGTATTTATTTCAAGTGGTGATTTCTGATACTCTGTCATTCAGATCAATGTACACAAGTAAGTTTGTTGGTAATTAGAAGCCATTCTGAAGGCTGCTCTTTGGGATTCAGGGGGAGATGGATAAATAATCACAAAACTACATTTAAGCTAAAAAAAATAACCACTACCAGTCCTAAAAAAATCTATACTGTGGTCTTTGTTCTGCTTGGGCCCAGTAAGCAGCTCATCTGCTTTAATGGGAACAGGCTGTGTGAATTCCCAGAGTCAACTCCAAGCTTGCCCCAGCTGTCCCTTGTAATGAGCTGGTCCCGGTAACGAGCTCAGCAGCTTCTTATTTTTCATGCAATGTAAATTCCCTAGCTGGAGCAGAGGCAATGCCTCCCACAAGTAATGGAAATGGGCTCTGGTTTGGGAATTATTTTGCTCCCATCCTGCTCTTTCCAGGTTAGAGAAAAGGTTAAAACCTGCCTGATAAACCCTGATGCCTCTCCAGTGCCCAGCAACAGCAGCACAGCTCTGTGTGTTTTTGTGAGAGCACACTTTCTGCTCTGCCAAATTAGAGAGATTCCTAAAAGGCCCATCAGGGGATATACCCAGAGGGGGTACAGTGCAGGAAAAGCTCTTTTATTTGGAGAGAGAAATGAGAAGCAGTGAAAAAAAAAAAAACAACCTTTAGCTTATTGCCCTGTATCTCACTCCTGGAAATCTGATTTTACCTCATCTGAAATAAGAGAAAATTAAGTTCTGCTGTGTGCTCCCATGGTTAAGAGCACTCTGGGCACCTCAGACACACTTCAAGAGGGTAGTGAACACCCTTTGAAGAGGGGGTTGAACGAGGGGAGTCTCCCCTTGCTCTGCATCTCCCCAGGGATGGACTGCTGTGCATAAGAGCATGGAAATCATTCCCTTGATCCCATAGCAGCAAATGTTGAAGAGAGGGTCTCATTTCCCTGTGTCAAGCAGATGTTATTTCTGTTTCAGGAGACAGAAAAGTTGGTTGGTGTGGCAAGATTGGCAGGGAATATTGACACAGAAAAGGAGCACAACTTTATTTGCATTTTGCATTTGGTTGATCTGGTTTTTTTAAGCTTTTAAGTGAATGTCTTAATGAGAAAGTGGCTTTATCTGGGAGTGAATGAGTATCTTTACAGCAGTGCTTTGGAGCATCAATCAGCCAGGTAGAGGAGAGAGGGGGAGATCCTATTTGTACCTTTAAGTGAAGAGTGTTGTTATCTAAGCCTTATATAGTTGGGGACCAATAAATCTCTGAAGGAAAAAGCTTTATTTACATGTTAAGTGCCAGAATGGGAATTATTAGTCATAAAGCTGCAGGACACAGCTCTGTAGCTGAGGGGATGGCTTGTTAGGGAGATATTCCTCCCATTCCCCATGGATACACTTCACAGGGAGGGTGCAAGCTGCTGTGAATGTAGGTGTGTGTGAAGTATGAGTCCAGTACTTGATTATCCACTTCTCTTCTTCTTACCTTGCAGTTTTTCCCCCTTTTCCCTGTTTTCTAACCTACTCATCCACGTGTGTCTCCTGATGTACTACCTCCACAAGCAGGTGTCAGAGGTGGAAGGAGATGTTCTTTCTTGTCCTACAAGTTTAATACTTGTCTCTTTTTGCCCCCTCTCTTGTTGCAGGCTGGGATAAGTCCATCCATCCCATCTGCTGTTGCCTTTGACATCCTACCACTGAAGCTGCAGCCTTTTTCCCAGAGCACTCCAACTGGCCTGGACTGTGTGGGCTGGAAACGCCGTGTCTCCGCTCCTGGTGAGTACACTGCTCCTAGCTGGGCATGGATTATGAAAAGAATAAAGAGACTCTGGTTTATTGAGTGGAGAAACTGTGTGCTAAGCTTTCTAGCCTGTTCATGTTGAATGCTGCATCCACATCTGTAAAAAAATCTGCTTTGGAGTTGCTGCTTCTCTCCCTCAGGGTGCTGTTGGAAGGCAGGGGTCAGGTTTGTCATGAGAGAAATCATCAGTGGCAATGATAATGTGCTTGATGTAGAAACACTCTGGTTTCTGGTGAGAACTCTCTCACCTGAGATGATGTCTCATGCATCACACTTCTGAATTAGGTTTCTTTCTGCAGACAAAACAGACTCTGCCTTGTGTTTGCTGGAGAGCACTACAGTGGGCATGGTGAGGTTCCTCTCAAGCTGCTAATTAGTCACTAAAGCAACTAAATGAGCCTCTAGAGGTAGAAGCTTCCTGTACTTTAAATAAATCTTAAAGAGCACAAATGCTGTATTTTCCTGAGGAATGTGTGTGAAGTAGCATGTCTGCTTCATTCCCAGTGACTGCTGCTTTCTCAGGATTCAAACTGAATCCCAAAGATTATTAAGCAGCTGTATCCTTGCCAGGTTGTTTGGACTCCCCATGTGCCAGTGCATGCCCAAGAACTGCTGATATCTCTATCGTGGCACTTTGGGGTGGGATAGGAACAGCAGACTGCAGAGGATTTGTTTGGCAGCTAGGAATCTAGCCAGGAAAAGCCAACCATAGTTGGGTGCCAAGCTGCCATTTCTGCCTCAAAGTCTCTTTGTACCATTGATTAGACACTGCTGGAATTACCTAATTAAGGGACTGTTAATATTCTGCTAATTACATCAGAGCTGAATGCTCATAATATTTTGTCAAGCAAAACTGACTTGGTTTCTGACATTTTGTACAACACATGCACAGAATCATGGGGTTTGATCTGGAAATAAGAAAACAAACTACTTATCATGATATCAAGAGCCCTGCCTCTGCCCTCTTGGCATGAGGGCTTGGATCACTTGCTGCCACGAGCATCTGGTGTTGCCCCAACATTTAGGACCAGCTCCTTGGCTGAATTAAAGCTTCAGTTTTATTCCTTAGACATCCCAGATGGAAACTCATCAGTGTCAAGTTGTCTGTGTCTCTCTGCCATGAGGTGAAATCCCAAAGCACCACTGTCACAGGAGTAAATTCTGAGTCACAGCTGACACAAATTTCATAATAGCTCCCAATTGGTACCTGAGGGAGTAAAAAAAGCTGGATGAAGTTCAGAGGGTGAACAGAGGGAGTAAATGTAGATTGAGGGGTGTTTATATATTCTAGAAATGGAGCATGGAACCTGCATCATCTACAGCTCACACAATTTTCCTTGGCACACCCTGGTCCTTTTGGTGGCTGAGCAAGTTTTGCCCAGAGCAGCACTTGAGAAACCTGTGAGGGACCAGTAGGTGGCTCTAACATCTGTGAAATAAAGAGCAGCCGAGGTCAGGCTCATCTCTGGATTCCCAGCTGAGTCTTCAGCCTCCTCCAGAGCAGTGTGGTGGCTCAGCACCCCCACAAGACGTGTGCAAGCACACACACACGTGTGCACACCCACGTCCTCGTGTGTACCTTGCAGTGTGTCCCCTGTCCCTGTGGGAATGCTTCTCTGCTTTTTGGCAGCCTCTGAAGAGCTTAAGAGAGCTTTTGACCCAGGAATTACCTCAGGAAAGGGGGGGGAGGGAAGAGCCCAAACTGTCCTGGAGTTGGCAGTGACAGCATAACGAGGCTTTGACTGAAAGCAAGGGAGCAGCATGTTTGGCTTTAGGCTCTCCTGCCTTTCCTCTCCTGAGTCTCATATCTGTTCATCTGTAACCTGAAGACATTGCCTAGAGCTGGGCCTGTTGCTGGGGAGCTGTGAGAATGTGGCTACAACTGGGTGAAGCTTGGAGACAATCCAAGCTACTAGCTTGGGAGTTCCTAACTCAGGGGTCCAGAGCAGAGGGAACTTTCTGGGGAGGTGCTGCAGTCTCTGAGCTCTTCCAGAGAGACTTCCCCTCAGGAGGTAACTGCAAGGTGGCAGTGACAGACACAGGTAACTGTCTGAGAGCTGGAGGTGGAGTTCCTTGCAGTTCCTGTGTTTCTCAGCTAGAGCTTTCTGTTCTTGTGCCTGCCCTTGTTACCTTCTCCCAGCTGCTCCCCTCATGTTACCTCTCAGAACCTGTCAACTTTTGGCTGAGGCTGCACATGACACCAGAAACCTTTGGGGTTTGTCAGCTCCTCACAGGAGAAACTGGTAGCTGGTGTATTACATGGTCAGCTTTGTAGCTGTGCTATCAACACCTCTTCAACCTGTGTTATTTAAAACCATTATTTAAATGCAGACTGAATCTTTTGGGCCATTTTCCCTCTATCTTATCAGTTTTAAATGCCCTGAGACCTTTCAATTTCCTACTGCTGGATACACCCTGGAGTTGCACCACTGTGCTGGAGTTGGTTGTGCCAACCAAAGAGGCAGGGATTCATTCTGACTGATGGTGAGCATCCTGGTGGCCTTGGAAATGCTGCATAAACAACAAGAACAGGCAAAAACCAAGTTCTCAGAGGCTGAATCTTTTGTGTATAGTCTGCAAAACAGTGACTACTTAGTGATCCTGATGTCTCCTCTGTTCTCACTGGTGGAGTGGAAACTATTTCTCAGAGGCTGTTTGTTTACCCAGCATCATGTGGCCAACTTTCATCTTCTTTTCCCATCTATAGATGGGCTGTTAAGCTCACACTTGGCAACAGTTAATGTGAAGATGTTTGACAGCCACTGGAGAAATCTATTCAAGAGGGAAAATATTAGCTTAATAACAGGACTTCATTATGTCTGATAAATATTTAGCAGCCCTGCAGTTCAGCAAACTAACAAGCAGAGCTATTTGTTCCATTTCTGTCATTTTAGCTCTTGAAGGGACACAGGAAAAAAAAAAACAGTGGTGTTCAAGTCCTCAGCAGCTGTAAGCATGAAATGTCCATTCCATCCTCATTAGCCCGTGGAGGAGCCATGGAATTGAAGTGGCTAAAAAAGAATTGTGTTGCCTACAGTATTTTTCCCTTTGTCCCTGAATCACAGAAGGATTAGACCCACTATGTCAATCTTGATTCTGTCTAACCACAGCCACAAATATTTGCACTGTGAGAGCTCTCTGATAACGTGGGCTTACTCAAATATTTTCATCCAACCTTAAAAGTTGGGTCAAGTGGTGGCTGAGTTGCTGGGAATTCAACTTGGGTTGAGTGGGATTGTCTGGATTAGCTGCTGAAGGGGAAGATTCAGCACACCCACTAAAACTTACTGTGGGGCAAAGAGTCAAAAAGAGGATCCTAGCAAATCCTGAATGATTCTGGCAGCTGCTGCTCAAAGCTGAGGCCACAGGAGAATGCAACTGAGACTAAAATTGCAGCAGATACTTAGGATCAGGCTCTCCAAGGCTGAGATTAACTTGGCTACCTCAACTGTGCAGTGAGATCCTTCAAAAAGAAACAGGAAAAAAACCCAAAAATCTATAGTGGGGGGCAGAATCCCCCTGTGATGAGTTGCAGCTTGAGCTCTGATCAATATTGTGCTTTCCACAACCTGGCTTTGTGGTATTTTGTTTTTTCCCCCCTTCTCTTTCCATTATACTGGAAAAAGCCTTCCCAGTAGATCCCTATAATGTGCATCCATCCATGGCACCTCCAGCTAGGATTACAGCACTCTTGGCACTGAATGAGCACCCCCTGCTATTTGCCAGGAGCATTCAGTCCAGAGAGTGGGAGGCTGAGCAGGGGAGCAGATGGAGGGGTTTCAGCAGGTTGAGGGCAGAGAGATCCCAGGCAAGGAGAGATCCAGGTAGCTGGAGCTCCTCCTCCTGTACCAAGCATGGATTTAAACAGAATAATTTAACTGAATTGTACCCTCTCCTCAAGCACCTTTTCTATCTGGAGAGCTACACTGTCCCTTCCTCAACACCCCGTGCTCCACATCTGCATAACAGCTGCATTTATCCTGTAGTTAATGCTTATCCTGCCTTCTCCCCCAATATGATGATCAAAAAGTGTTTCTCTCTTTGCATTTGAATGCAGAAGGACCTGGTCAATGCAGGAGTGGTTCTACTGCAGTCAAGCCAGGACACGTTTCCATCTCAGTGTTGGGAGGCATTAGAGGAGGATATTTTGGTCTAAGCAGCTCCATTAAGAAGATAACTGAAGGACTGTTTTTGTTTTGAGCCACTGGAGAAATGTTATTTTTTGTTCCAGAGAGTTTTCCTGTAAAGAATAAGGGAAATATTCAAGGTCTCAAAAGTTGGTTGAGCATCACAGAATGTTTGGGATTGGAAGGGACTTTATAAGCTCAAAGGCAGCTCTGGAAATGTCCTTTATCATCCAACTTGTGCCTCAAAGCTGCTGGTAAACACTACAGGTATTTTTGTCTTCTCAGGGAAACGAATGTTCCTTCAGAATTCTTTTTATAGGGATGCACTGAAGCACGTGTTAGGTAATGAGAATCTCAATCTTCCTAATTAAAAAGCAGTTAATGATGCTGTTTCACTGGGGACTGAGGTGTGTGATAAAGATCACCCACTGAAATGGGGACCAGCCCAGGTTTGCAGGCTGGGAGAGGATGCTCAATGATTCTTTATTTTCAAAGCTCCCAGCTGCATCCTCCCCAAATCTCAATCTGTGTTTGTCTGGCTTTGATTTCATTTTGAATTCAGTTTTTGAGGACTTACAAGAATAGTTTTTTAATAGCAGCAGCCAGAGCCAGATCTAAACACGATTAGTTTGTATGTTAAGTCCTTCCCGAGTTCTCAGGGGAAGCTGCTGACACAAGGTCTCTCTCACTTGGGCATTCTTTACAAGTGTGTGAAAATTCTGCTATTTCCACTTATTTCTTTGCAATCTGACAGCCCTGCTAAACGAGGAGGAAAGCTCTGTCTCCAGCTCTCCCTTTTTTTTTTAACGCTTTGAAAGCAGCTCGGGTAAAAATCAGCTGCCAGACGCTGCGGCTGAGAGCGCTGGAGCTGCCACAGAGGGAGCCTCCTTAGTGGACCCCTATGATGTCAGGATGCATCGAGAGAGGCAGAGAGGAGGGTAGGAATCCAGCTCCAGAGAGGCAGAGAGGAGGGGAGGAATCCAGCTCCAGAGAGGCAGAGAGGAGGGGAGGAATCCAGCTCCAGAGAGGCAGAGAGGAGAGGAGGAATCCAGCTCCAGAAAGGAGGGTAGGAACCCAGCTCAGTCCCCGTACAGCCCCGCCAGTGGCTCTGCACCCTCTTTCCTCCCCCAGCAGAGCAGAGCCCCAAGGCTCTCCCCCTCACCTGCCTGCATGAGGACCCAGCAGTGCCCCAGTGAGTCCAGTGGGGCACACAGTGGAGAAAACTGCAGCAGCAGTGGGAGCTCTGGGCTCTCCCCGGGCTCGGATTCGGACAGCAGCGGGGTGGTGTGTGGAGGTGGTGGGATGAGAGGTGTCCTGTCCAGGTACTGGAGCTTGGAGAGTCTTCACTCTGCCACAGGTAAGGGACTTTGTGGGTTTTATCTTCTGTTTTTATTTTTTCCTTTAAACTGCTCGGTGATATTGCACTGACCTTGAGAAATCAAATTAAACCTGGGGGGAGAAAAAAAGTCTGTAATTTGGAAATGCAGGCTCTTAGTTGTGAGAAATAACAAAACCATTCAGTGTGTGGGAGCTGTACCCCCTGCAGATTAACAGCTGCAGCAGAATGCCATAGACCCCAATATACTACTTCAGTCAGGAGGCAAGAAACAGGTTTTTGGATGGCTTTGGATCCAGTGCTTAGGTTTCCACCTGGTGAAATCTGCCTTTTCCTCATGGAACTGCATTTCTGCTTTCAGCTTCATTCTGTAGATCCCAATGTCAGAGCTGACATTTCTCAGCGGCAGCTCCAGTGGAGAGTGTTGCTGCCTGGAGATGTCCATGCAAGGTGCTGTGCAGCAGATGAGGGCCAGGCAGGTTTGCACCCTGTGTGCTGAGAGAAGGGGAGGCAGGTCCCTGAGCCAGCTGCTCAAGTTTGGCTTCTGTTTTCCCAGCCTTCCATTGAATTCTGCTTTGAGGCAGAGGCTCTGGGGGCACGTTCACACAGCCTGGATCTGTTCTGCTCAGCCTGGCATGGGAGTTTGGAATCACTGCTGTGCCCACATGGGGTCTGGGGTTTGAGCTGCAAGCCTGGGGAAGAGGTTTTCTCATTCCCAACTGCTACAGGCAGAACAACCTGGCACTGGTTTTACTGGCCAGTGATTGCTGAGCTGTTCAGCCTTTCTTGACTACTGCTGTTTAAAGAGATTTTTGCTAGAGCTGCAGCAAATCAGTTCTTCTCTCAGATAAATTCAGCCAAGTGCCTTCAAGGCCACCAGTGACTGCCATTTCCTTAGTGGAAATCCTCAGTGCTTCCAGCTAGAGGCAAAGATGGGAAGAATTTTAGGTGTAGTGCTGTGTAATCTGCTTTAATAACATCTACTTTTAATATGGAAAGGGTTTGTAATTCCACCCACTGCTGTAGGTGTGGGGCTGGTTGATAGAATCTCCATTGCTGCTTTGAAGTGAGAGCAACTGGACTATCACCCAGGGAAGCACTGGCAGATAGTGAGTGGCAGGGTGGCCAGACTGACTTTCCAACCCACACTCCACACTTTCTAGGTGGCCAAAAAAAACCCCTGAACACCTACAGTGTGTCCTGAGAGTCCAGGGAGCAGCAAAAAGGTTGAGGGTGAGATCAGGCCATTGGCAATTGTGTGTCTCAGCAGCACTTGCTGCCTTGTGTTCTCCTGCGATGCAAATAATCCCAGCACAGCCCTGGCACTGCCATAAAGTCACCCTGGCAGAGGATCCTTTTTCAAACTGCTGCTCAGAGTTGCACACAAGGCAGCAGTGGAGGTTCAGCCCCCTCTGTCTCAGAGGATTTGCTGTTTGCACAGAGCCATTCTTGGGTTTAATCAGGTCAGTTGACACAAATGCTGTGCAGGGCTGGAGGAGAAGTGTGGTCGATAGCAAAAGCAAACTTGAAAGCCAAGTCTCCTTCCAAATGCTCTTTCATTCTCACACCATTCTTGCTCCAAAGGCATGGAGTCATTTTGTGGATGCTGTTTGCATTTAGCAGGATGTGCAGAGATGGGGGGAAAGAGAAAAGAAAATGGTGTGGAGACAAACTGAGGACAGGGAGAAACCCAATTACATTTAATAACTACAATATTGAAACATCAATAGAATAATAACAGCAAATCCCTGCACTTCAGGCTCCTTGCTGCTTCAGAATACTGTGCTTGGTGTCTTCTGTGCCAAAGACATCTGAGCAGTTTCTCTAACTGCTAACAAAATTCAGGTCAGGATTGGGATTAAACCTTGACAGCAGTGGATCTCCCCAAGTAATTCATTTTACTTTGAATTTATCAGTATTCTTTGGATTCCACTAAGGCAGGAGAATTGCTTCTCACCATCAATGCCAATCCAGAGGCAGGATTTCTTGAAAGCAGGTGTTAAATAATATTATTTATTATGGGTGTCACATCAAGAAGGCAGGGGGGGGAAAAAGTAGTTCAGACTGTGTGGAAACACTATGAGCTGCCCCATGGTGCATCAGGAAGGTGAATGATTCCCTTTCTCTGTTTTCTCTGCATCCCAGTAGTGGCCCTTAGTGCTGGATGGGTGGATTTGGGCTTTGCTTTTCTCCTGCCAGTGTGCACATCAAGTTGGCTGTGGGGATCTTCACACTGAGGCTCTTGCTGTCTAAGAATTGAGAGAGGGTTGGACAGAAACCAGACAGAAGTGGCTGAGCAGTGGGAAGTGACTGAAGCAGCTTCACCAGGGGAAAAAAAAGTCTAGTTTTGGTTCATCTTCCTCTGCTGTCAGTAATGAAATACAATTCCTTCTGGTTTGGAGCTGACTGTTGTGATCTATTGATTTAAAGTGAAATGAAAATGACCTGTTGTTGCAGCTGAAACTTCTGTGCAAATGCCATTTGGGAAAAAAAAATAGAACTATGCAAAAATGATAATTCAGAGTGATATGAAATGAAAGATTCTACTGTTTTTAATATCAGTCCATGGCATTTTTGGGCTAAATGTCAATATCCATGAAATTACATGATGAAGGAAGCTCTTCTCCCTGGGGCTGAATGCAAACATGGGAAGAGGGACTGCTCTGCAGTTCTACCAGGCTCTCCATCTGAGGATGCCAGAGGACTTCATAAGCATCAGTAACCCTCAGAGAGGGCTTTCAGAGTTGGATTTAGGAGAGAAAGAGATGCATCTGGCTAAAGACTTGGATACTGACCTTGCTATTTTTAAATACTTGGGAGCAATCTCCAAATGTTTGGCTGGTGCAGCTCTCCAGGGAGAAAATAAGTGGGAGCTGGAGCTGCTCAGCAATGCTGGACATCAGGCCTTGAGTATCTCAGCTGGACAGAAAGCCATGAGCCATCCACATTAAAGGTCAGTTGTGATATTGCTTCAGCCAGTGGCACTGTGGGCACTCTAATCCCAGTTTCCTAGGCAGGGTTTTGGATGCCAGGCTCTCTCTGCCTGTGTCCCATTCATCACTGCTCTGCAGCTCTACTCTTTTATTTAGAAAGTTTGCTTTGTTTTTTTCCAAGTCATCCATTTAATTACTGTGGCTGATGAGGGAGCCAGTACCAGAGCTTGTGGCAAATGCTCTGCATCTTTCTCATTTGGCAAGAGATTCTTTTAAGCTCATTTTCCTTTTCCTTCCCCCAAGCCCTGCCTGTTTGGTAGCAAGGTCTGCAGCTGTGTTCATGGACTGCAGGGCAGAATTCCACTGACCCTTCCTTCTCCAGGGTCACACAGTTAGCAGGAGTTGGAGGTCACAGGATGGAGATGGATGGAAGGTTCAAAGTGTTTTCATGATGCTTCCAGAGGAGCTTGGAGGGGGGAGAAAAAAGAAAGTTAGTGCCTCAAAGCATAGACTCCAGCACATTGGTGTTTTACCCTTGATGTGGCAAATTTTGAGGGTGTTTCAGATGAACAATTCTGAATTTCTGAACAATTAATCAATTAAAAAACCCCAAAACAAACAAAAACCCAGCAACAATCCAAATGAACTTGGATTTTTTTTCTCTCTGTGTGGATTTGGTTGTAATGGTGACTGGCACAATTAGGTAAACTAAGGGAGATCCTGAACTTTTGAGGAAGAATTACAAGATTAACATCTCTTGGCTGAACTAAAGAGCTGCCCTAAAGCTTCAGCAATCATTTGAAAATAGGCTTTCCAAATAATGTGTTGAGTGTGGCTGATCTGTGACTTGGCATGGTACCCACCCAGTGAGGGCATCCCCATTAATAGTGGCTGAGTTCACTCCAGTGAACACAACCTCAGTCAGTGCTGTGTCTCTAAATGTGGCCACTTACTACACTTTAAAACAGTTTTTTTTCAGTGCAAAATATCCTCTAGAATTATCCTCATCCCTAAAAAGCTGTAGAAAAGAGTATTACTCTAGGTAGAAAAGTCTGTTGGCAGCAGAATCAGGTTTTGTTTTCAGTTCAGCTGTTTTATAGTTCTAATTAGATGAGGGGGCTGGGGTGATAGTTGACTTTCCCTTGAGATATTTTTTTTGGTTTAGAAGGAATAAATGCTTTTTGTCATCATGTCACCACGAGGCAGAGATTGCCACCTGTGCCTACTAAGAGAGAAACCTCCCCATCTTTGCTGGTGTGTTGATTTGCAGGCAAATCTTTGTGCCACTTGCCCAGGTGAACCCCTGTTCATCCTCTGCTCTGAAACAGCTCCATGAAGAATGTTTAGGTTGTGATTTCCATTCCCTTTGCTCTGAGTTCCTGAGGACTCTATTTCCTCAGAGATTAGATCCTGCTTTGGGTGTTAGCAGCATCCCAGCATCTTGCAGCAGGAAACTTGTGTGGTTCAAGGGTGCAAATGGAAGGTGGTACCATGAAGTCGACCTGAGCATCCCTTTCTCTGCCTTGGGGTGGATGTGCAGAGGTTTGGAGTAACAGGTCTGTTGTCTGGACTTATTTCATGTAGGTAGAAAAAAAACCAGTGAAAAAATAGGTTGTAAGATATGCTGGCAAATAGTGCATATGACAAATGGTCATGGAGAATGTGTCAATTAATTGCCTACATCATAATGAAGCTATTAGTATTTAGCAGATAGGTTAAATAATAGAGGTAACAATCATTCCTCTTTTTTTTTTCTTTGTTCCATGGGGATGTAGCCTTTAATTTACTAAGCTTCTCTTGATTTATGAAGCTTATTCCCTATTAAGGTCTCATTCTCCAATTCATCTGAATCTTGTAAAGTATCTTTGAAGGATTAGAGAAACACAGCCCTCTTCTGAGGGTCACTAATTATCTCTGGAGCTTCCTAATTCAATTAGAATTATCATCTCAAAATCTGTCCCAGTCTGAGGTTAGTTAAACCAGCAGTTCTAGTTTACTGATAAATAAAGTTTCTCTCAAAACCATTCTTAACTGATCTAATAAATGCCTAAATAATCACTTAAAATCCATTTCAAAGGTACTGTTAATATATTTGATACCATTCTGGAAAGTAAGTTACATGCAAGTATTTATAAAACAACTTGAAAAATAAGTTTTTGTGTCAGGAATATCAGGAAAATGCAAAGCTTTGGTTTTATTTATTTCCACCAAAAACCATTCACCATGAAACACTCCAGTGATGTCATAGCCAGTCATATCTTGATTTATTCTATGTTTTCATAATAGCTGGCAGAGATTTATTCCTCCATGGGAGTGAAATAGAGTTTCCCTTTTGGCTGATGGAAATAGTTTCCATGAGGTAGTTTTGTGTTTGTTTGGGGTTGTTTTTAATTGAACTCTGTCTTTAAAAGCAGACAAGAAGAAAAGGTGTGAGGAGACCCAGTGTTAATGCCAAATGATCTGTCTTCATGGGTCAGTTCTGGGAAATCTTGCCTGGAAATCTTTGTTCAAAGCCCTCAGCTAAATGTGAACCACATTCAGAAAGAGATACTGCATTTAGAAACTGCAGTTCCTAGATGCTTTAAAGAACTGAAATAACATTAAACATTGCATATACACTCACTGGACCTGGCTCCCCCTTCTTGGTGCTGTCACTGGGGTTATTCCTTGCAGTGCTGTTGAGAAAAATCAGGGGATATACAAGTTTGAGGAGGAAATCTGTCTGCAAACCAGACACTTGTGTTCAGACCAGGCTGGGTGTCAGCTGTGGGTGGAAGACTCAAGGCAAGAGCCTGCCCTGCATGCCTGGAAGAAGCTTTGACAATCAACCTTTTAAGAGCTGATGATGAAAACCCAGTGTTGCTAATACCCTGAAAACAGTGGATTGGGATCCATTTGTAACGTGCCATTCTTATCAGCCTTAAAAGCCTGAATAAATTAAAAATAGGCAGAAACCATCTGTACTGAAACTTGTTGATTGGATCTGTCAGCTCTCTTCGGAGAGAGCAAAATCATTGGAGCTATTTTAGCTGCTTGGTTTGAGCTCCACCACGATGCCTCAGTGTCAGTCTAGGTCCTGGCAGCCCTATTTCATGCTGCTTTAATGGCATTGCCCTCCATGGCTGAGTGATGGGGGTTTGGTCAGGTCTCTGCCTCTGTGGTGACAGTTGGTGGTGAAACACTCACCTGTGAGCACACACTAGAGAGCTGAGACTTCCACTTGGCCCCCAGGTACCACTTGAGCATCCTCTCCATGCCACTGGAGGAGCTCCCCAGGATGGGTGTGTGTAGGACAGCTTATGCATCTTTTAGGCAGCTGCTCTGGAGAACTCCTCTGACCTGGAGAACTTGGCTTTCTGCAGAATACTCCAGGACACTTCCAAGGGTGAGTTTCCAGTGTCACAGCTTTCCAAGCCCAGGAACTGACACTGGAATGGGATTCTTTAAAACCCACTGAATCAGTCATGTGGCCATTAGTTTGGACTCCTCTAAATCGTCCTTATGTCTCTGAAAAGTAGATGGATGTGAGCACTGCAAGGTCAAGTCCTTAGAAGGCTCCTTGGCCAAATAGAAGGGGTTTTCCCTGAATAAATCCAGGGGCTGCAGCCTGGTGTTCTGCCTTCCTCTCAGGGGTTGCCTTGCCTTTGCTCAGCTTTCATTTTTCAGAGAGGCATCTTGATAGCAAAGAATTTTCCAAGGAAGAAAACTGGTGTGGTTGATACCAGTTTCTTTAATCATGCTCTTGTTTTCAGAGTCCTGGAGAACTGAAGATCATAGTTTGTTGTCATAGGTTGAGTTCTAACCACCTTAATGATTATCTTCTCCCTGTGGGTAGCAGAGCAACTGGCATCACATCTGAGGCTTTATCAGGCAAGTGCTTTCTTTGGCAAAGGAGGTAGGTAGGTGAAATTACCTGAGCACACAAAGCAGAAGCAAATCTTTCCTGCCTTGGTCTGCTCCCTGACTTCTGGATCACTGCAGGTCTCACAGGTTGCATCCTATTGATCAGGGGAGCACAGAGTTGGAGAGGAAATTTTGTGGAGATGACAGGTTGGAGTTGCTTAATTCACATGCCTGTACAGACAGAGTTTGTTGCCTAAAGCTCTGAAAGTGTTTGATCCTACTAGGCTATGAACTGCATGATGAGGGGTATTTTGTTTGTGGGAGTTTTCTGTGGCTGAGACTCATCCAGCCTCTCTATTTATAGCACTCAGTAAGTAACAAGCCATGGCACAGAAGGGAGCTACCATATTGGACACACCAGGCTGCAGTTTCACTGCTCCAGTACTGTAATTATTCATCCCAGAAACCTATGTGAGAGGCCAGTGTCCTTGTCAGAATGAGCACTTGAGTGAATTCCATGGATAAGCTGCTCTAAAAACAGCATCCCTCAGTTGTCAACAGCCTCCTGTGTCACCCAGCCTCTGCTGCTCCACGGGGGTGGGTCCAAGAACTTACTTTTAAGTAAGTTCTTCTTAAAAGCACTGCAGTTGAAGCAGAACTTTGACATCCAAACACTGATCCAGGCTACTTCTGAGGCAGCAAGACTTTGGGAAGCTCTCAGGAGAGTTGCTGGGGAGGAGAAGGGGTTGGGGCAGTCACTAGCTCTGGGTGCTCTGTGGCTGGCAGGCACAGCAGCTTCATTCCTGCTCTGTTTTCCCTTTCCTACAAAGCCTAAATACAAGGGCCAAGCTTGTGTGGGTTGCTAAGCACTGTCTGGAAGATAATCAAAGGGGAAACAGCACTGGTTTTGGTCTGTGTCCCAGTTCTCCGAGTGCCATTGCTACACAGGCAGTAGGAAGACTGACTAGGCAGCAGGTTGGAATTTCCTGGCTCCCTCCTTAGCACAGCTCTGGGATCTCAGAGCCACGTGCTGGGGGTGTCGTGGAGGATTTGGAGAGGGCAGCAGTAGCTGTGTGTACCCAGTGGTTAAAATGGTTTGATAAAAGCCCAGGGAATTCATACATGTGAATCCCAGAAGGGGATGAGCAAGGTGCTCGTGCTCTGCCAGAACGTGCAGTGTGTTGGGCTAAGGCTGCTGGTGGGACTGGGATTATGTCAGGTATTTCCTCCTGAGCACGTGGAAAATAAGAATATTTGAACATTTAATAAAGGTGAGCTTGGAGGGTGAGAGTTAATCATGGGCAGATTTCATGGCTCCTGCTTTCTGCCTCTGCCAGGCCACCCTGCACTTCCCCCAAGACATGTCATCAGCTGGGAGGAGGGAAGGGACCAGAGGAATGCATGGTGGATTTCTTTGCCTCATGGAAAGAGGATTTTCACAGCCTGTTGCTACAGGGAGCTTCTCAGCTTCGTGCCAAGAAGAGGCAGCAGATAAGAAACTTCAGAAGCAGAGAGGGGAGCTGCATCCTGAGACTCCCAACTGAGCTCTGCAGGGTTCTTTCCTCTTGTGCCTGGAGCCTTGGGAGGAGTTCCTCCTCCTTCCTGTGCTTCTTGACGTGGGGAGAGCATATTTCAGTGCTGCTAAGCAGATATTTGTGGTTGGTTTCTTTCCTCTGGTAAACATATAAATAGAGGTTGGGACGTGCTTAGTGCAAATGCTGCTGTTTCCAGTGCACTCTGCTTGTGCAACCAGCAGGATCCCAACATCATCCCAGTCACACTGCAGGGAAAGGCTTCCAGCTCTGGTTCCTCAGCAAAAAGCTTCACTTATTTTCAAGATTAAGATTCAACAAATTTTCAAGATTAAGAACATCATCTTAATTTATTTTTTTTTTTATCTGCTTATATCTGTGCCAGCTGTTCTGCCTGAGGAAGCTTCAGCTTCTTGCAGGGTTCTGTGGCCCCAGCTCAAACTGGTCCCCCTGGAGATAGATACTGGTAGATTAGGTTTTCAGAACCCATGCTATTGCTGGTTTTCACACCAGGAGCATCAACCTGCAACTTTAGCTTTGATAAAGCCAAATAGGGAAAAAATACTCAGTAAACTTGGTTTTTAATTGCCTCAAGTGAAATGAAAAATGGTCAGTATTTCTTACTAGATGTCACTATTATTAATACCATTTATGAAATGAAATGCACCTTGATTTCTCCTTTATAGGAAGAGGATTCTCTTGATTACTGGTAGTGCATCTTTATCCCTGCCCTGGGCACAGCTGATGAAAGCCTTGGATGGCTTTTGTCTGCAGGATGTGGTTATGGCTGAACAAAGAAATGAACAAAATATGAAGTATAATCAGAACAAGTTCCCAGGCAGTTTTTCTTGTTATAAGCTGAGGAAGGCTTTAAGAAGAAATAGATTTCTATTGAAAAGCCATAATCTTAGAAAATAATCTTTCCAGAGCAAGAAACTTCACCCAGGGAAGGAGGGCTAATTGCTTTCAGCTCACTGGTGAACTACTTCTCTTTGTATTTTTTTTTCTCCCAACATCATTTTCAGCCACTTTTGTTTTCTCTTGCTGATTCTTTTTGATTCTGAGGTGAATATCAAGCAATTATTTTAAGCATGCTCACTTTGGTAGCATAGCAAAGGTGCAGAAATCCCTGGGATGTAAATTCTGTTGAGCCTTGGTAGAATATGAAGTTTGTAAACTAACCTTTTCCTAAATAAAACAAAGCTCTAGAACTTCTGGCCTTATCTGGCTGCTTCTCCTGGAAGTAGATAGAAATCTCTCCTGACACTGCAGTGGAAAAAGTGATCCAGTGCAGAAGGAGAAAAAGCCAACTGGAAGAACATCATCATCCCTAGTGCAGGATGGATGCCAACTTGGCTGGCACAGAAAGTCCAACTCTATTATTCAGCAGCACTGGACATAGAAGCTGCTCCCTCTGCCTGGCCAAAACCCACTGGGGGTTGCACCTCCCCCCAGTTTCACCCACTTCTTTCACCCTGTCATCTACTGGATCCTGTTTGCGTGGGCTTGATGGCTTCTGGAGTACTAGGCTGTACCTTCTGCTGTCACATCTCAGCCTTCTTCAGGTTCAGCTCTAGATGAACTATCAAGAGGGCAGGACTGAGCTTTGCTGTTTGGAGCCCATCATGAGCCATGGAGCCAAGTGGATCCAGTCCTTGTGCTGCTTCCAGAGTCACCAGACTAATTAACTTCTACTTTTCCAAATAGCAGTGTAGCTGGAATTAATCTTTAGGCTTTCCAGTGGGTCTTATTCTGATATTACTATGCAGTCACCTCCTGCAGGACAGAATGGTATCCAGGGAAGAAGATGCAACCTTGAGGAAAGTTTCCAAAACAGTTGCATAATACGAAGTGACATGGGAAATGAAAAGCTAATTTTCCTGAGAAGTTAGCTCTGACTCACTAAATCTTGCCCTGCTCAGCTCTCCAAACTGTCTAAAATGGTGATTTTCCCAGCAGGTGTTTCAGTTGCATTCTGAGATCCTCCTGCTCTGGAAGGTGATTCTGTGATTAGCTGCTCTTCTGACTGATTAAATTAATTCAGCAGCTGAATGCAGTTGTAGATAAGCAGCAATTGTGATGCATAAAACATAAGTTGGGAGTGTCTCTAACTGCTCTGACTTTAATACCTCACCTAAAGGTATTTGTGCTAACCTTTCCCATTCCACTTGGAATCTCATTTTATGGCTTTGCCTTAATATAGAAGGAAACCCCATTTCTTCTTTTGATGGATGGATCTCCTATTGCTAAGGAAATGCACTGGAAAATGGTGACTTGCTCTGTGATCCAGTAACCAGCATGAGGTAGCAGAAAAAGAATAATTAGCTGCATCAGAGTGCAAAGAAATGAGCTGTTCTGTGGCATGCACTGGAAATACCAATGGTTGACAGTGGGCAGCTTCTCACTGTTATTATCATGCAGATAGGCCTGAGTTAATTGGTTGGGGGGTAGAGGAAGTTCTTAATTGGAATATAAAAAAACATTAAAAAAAGGCAAAGAGGCAGAAGAAAAGTTGCAAGTAGAGCACTTAGTGCTGAAGTATTTGGAGATATTAATTAGGCTGTGCCTGGAGTTTTGGTCCATGTCCAGGGGTGAGCTCTGTAATACTTGATGGGCAGTTAATTTGCAGCTATTTGCAGTTAATGCTAATTTATTAACATAATCTTTCCTCTGCTTTGTGAGGGTTGTTTCTAGGGAGACTGGATAAGGCCAAAAGAAGAGAAGCATGAGATCCATGCAACCCAGCAAGGGTTTATGGCTGAGATTGGAATCTCTTCCCTGCCATGGGCCTCTCTGGGGAACATCTTGTGCCTCAGGTGAAGTGTGGACAGGCTCAGTGTCAGGCTGGCATAGCTGGTAGTCTCCCCTCCTCCAGATTCCCAGGCATTTCACCCCTGGCACTGCTCATGCAGAAAGGAATTCAAGGAGTGGTTGGTATCCCTCTCACTCCTGATGAGGCAATAAGTGCAGAAGCCAGCAGCCAAAGCTGTGAGTCCCTGAGGAGCACTGTGCTTTATTTAGGGGGATGCTATTTTTTCATGTCACACAAAGACTGGAACTCATCTCTAAGGTGAAGCATCCATTTATGATGGGATTATTGGAAGTTTATTAGGGCTAGCAGGAGATCTAGGTCTCTAATCCTCATTTACCTCATGTTCTCACCTGGGGTTTAACATCAGTGTCTGTGCATCCTATATCTGGGGTTTGCTCATTGATGCTGGAAGACACTGAAGATTATTTTCCATGCTTGGATTTACAGACTTCTTTGCTGCCTGGAGACTTGTAACCAGAAGATTTAAAGTGCTCTTAGTAGGGTAGTGAATATCATCTGCTGTTCAGTAGGTGCTGGAAGGAGATTCTGCCACTATTATTGGTTGTGTTGTGTGACCTTGGTTGGTGGGAAATTTGTTTGTGACACCATAAACAGAATTAGGACAGTAACTGCTTAATAGAGCCCATATTTAGAGTGAAATCTAATTAATCTTTGATTAAGAACATATTAAAATGCTTTGCCTTCTGCCTATACTCACCACACATAACATCCTCACTGGGAGACAAAGGAACACCCATTTGTGCTCACACTCTGCACATGGGATTTTGGACTGACAACAACAATCTGTGCTGCCTCTTTGTACAGGTGCCAGGTGAACTCTTGAATAATTCTGGGCAGGGAAGAGGAATGTTCAGTGATAATGACTCTACCTGAGGAACTGAATTTAGAGCATCTCTAAAATCCTGGTTGACACCTAGGATGGAATACAGAGCAGGCCTCTCATTCCCAAACTCACTGCAGAGCTGAAAGAAGCATTAATCTCCTAAACCAGTGTGACAGCTTTTTTCCTGATTTATTGATGTTTCCCTTAGAAACAAAGATGTATTTGCTCAGCTTGCTCATTTTCTGAGACTAATTTCTGCCATGAGTTCAGCCACAGTATTTTCTTTAGTGCTGTGGAATTTGGTTATCCTAACAATGCAAGGAAAATCCAGAGGGTTGATCTAGAAACAGGCATAATTTATGGAAGGAGGAAACCCTAGGGGATATCTTATCACTCCAGTTTTCAGTCAGAGAAGGAAACTATTCAGCTTTTCTTTTTGTCCAAACGTGATGGCAGACAGAAGTCCAGAACTTTGGCTGCAGCAGTTGCAGAAAACAAAAGTAATCACTTGGGAAGTTAATTTACTACTTGGCTCTGAAAAAAATGAGGAGCCTGGGAATCTTTATGCAAAGTGTATTTGGGAAGAAATAACTATAATGAAGTAAAAATCACCCAGCTCAAAACCTGAAAGAAAGGGATGCTATGAGCAAACACTACAGTGCAGAGATTTCAGGAGGGTGTTATCAATCCAGGGCTGCTCTTTTGAGGAAATTTGAGAGAAAACTCCTGTAACCCAAGGTGGAAAATACCACTCCTGCTTTCCTCACTGCTTTGGAGAGACTCTTCACTCTGAAAGCACTAAACTGCCTGTCCCATGTCTTCACACAGTGCCCTTTGAAGAGCAAGGGCAGGTGAGAAGTTCAGCAGCCATTTGCACATCACAGAGGGAGTCAGTTTAAATTTAGAAGCTGGCCAAGCTGTGTAAACTCCTTCTGCATGTTTTGGTTATTTGGTAGATTTGCTTGGATTGCAGAAAAATGGTTCCAAGTTCTGTCCTGCTCCCATCTGTTCCTGGCTCTGGATGACCACACTAAGCTGCAGGTTGGTTTGAAACTCAAATGTCTCCATAAAAAGACAAGATTCTGCTGTTTGTATTTTCCACGAGTGTCTGGATTTGTGTCTCAGGATTAAGACTGGGGGGAACTCAGTGGTTCTACAGCAAGGTTTCAGAACATGATTAAAGAAAAGGAGATCCCCAGTATGAGGCAGCAATAAAGAGTTGGAATGTGTTCAGCAGTTGACATTAGTGGATTTCTTGGTGTGTGCTACATATTAATCAGTAGCTCATTACCTTCCCATGGTCGTGTTAGCTTAGATTAACAGCTGGAATATTATATTTAAATTTAAAAAGGTAGTTCTGATCAAATGTTTTTACCAGACCTTTCAAGACTCATGTTTCCACTTTGGATTTAAAAATGCAACTTGGGGCTTTAAACAATTAAGATCCAGGGCTGCAGCTCTCAGGAAGAGCAAGAGCAGGGTTGGATTTTCCTCTGGGACCATTTATGGCAGAGCTCAGCTGGGTCAGCTTCTCAGGTAGCTAAGAGCCCTGTTTTTAGCCATGTTATGCAGCCCTGTCCTCAGCAACCAATGCTCCCATCACAGCACAACTGAGTGTTCTTGCTGTCAGGCTCTGCAGTGGGTTTCTCAATTCACCACCAGAGGTTCCTTCCTAAAGAAGACTGAAGGTCTGGGAGTGCTGCAGGCAGCTCAGACAGCTCCTGCCTTTGCTCTCCACACACACTCTGGGCACTTGAAACAGATTTGGCAGCCTCCTCATGGTTCTCAAGTGCTGACTTCCCATCAGAGCTGGAGGTGCAATTGGCAGTGCTCACAGCAGGGACAGGAACTCATTCCCTCTATTTCTCAGTGTTCTCTGACTCCTCTCTGTCTCCAGCTAGCTGGCTGTTCCCTGCCTGGTCTTCTTGCCTTTTCATCCCATTCACCCTCTCATTTCTGGGCATTTAGGTTTTGATTTCTGAAAGAGAAAGAAAGGAATCTGATGAAAGGGGGGGAAGCATCATCATTCTTTTAAGAGAGCAAGAAAAAGCCAGGTCCTGTGCAGCATGAGTGTTTGCTGAAGAACAGACTATTGGGTGGCACAATCTATTCATGGTTTTATTGGGCAGCAGAGAGCAATTCCCAGTGGTCACAGTTCAGACCCAGGGGTCTGTAGCAACACACAACAGCAGCCCTGCTAGCAAAACCTTCTTTTATATTTTTTTTCAGAGGTTTTTCTACTTGAATAAATTCAGTTTGCATAATGGAGTGAGGAATAACTCTTTTTTTAGCTGACCTCTTTTTGGCTTCTCAGCTTCTTTCACTGTCTAATAGCCAGAGACAAGCTCTGTCTGAAATTCCCACAGTTCTTTGCCCCTTTCATTCTCTGACCACCTAGAAACCACTTGCTATTTCTGGCTTAGTGCTGAGAAGTGGTTATCTGGGGAACTTGAGAGTGAGAGAGTGCATTTCAAACTCATCTCTGGATCACTAGAGCTGGATCACAAGGTATTAGCTGAAACTACCAAAATCCCTTCCCATACCCCAGCTAACACAGGAAGGAAGGAGAATATTTACAGCTATATCTTAATTCCAGAGCATTCTGCAAATGCTGGATAATGTTGGATAATGTGCCATCAGATCTGCCCCTGTGGAAGGCTGGCTGATCAAGTTTGAACCTGTTCACTAAAACAAATTTATTGCCATTATTTCAGATGCTCTGAAGAAAAAAAACACATTCTCTCATCAGTCTTTACTTAGTAGGCAAGTTATTTAATGGTGCCATTAAATCTGGGGAGCAGCCTTGTGCTGTAATATTTTCCATCAGATTATAATTTACCTCTTGAGTCATTTATTTTTTTCAGAATGTTGTGGGCTTTTCCTTTTGACAGATTCAATCTACAGGGTTTATCTGCAGCCAGAAAGTTCTCATCCTTTTCTGGGAGAGAACTGAAGTGCATTTGAACCCAAATTCAACACTGCATGTCCAGACCTTCTGTGTCTTCTGCCCCAAGCTGGTCAGCAGGGACAAATTTCTACTGCTGCTTACCATCTTTTCAGTTGGATTGACCACATGAGGTGACTCTGGAAGGAACAGAGATCTCAGAAAGATTTCTACTGAGCTTTCAGTGTCTTTTCATTCCCCTGGAAATCATACATGGAATGTAGGTCATGATTTCATGAAAAAATGGGTCAAAAAAACCCCTTATTGAAACAGCAAAGGTCCCCTGATGATGTAGGTGTGCAGAGCTGTGCACATCTAGCATCCCCATCTACCCTGGGATCTGCATCCACAGCTAGAGAGAGCAGATCTGGGTTTAGAGCCTGTGCTGTCCACATCCACCCCTCCTGATGGCCTTAGGGAAAGTCTGTGAAGCACAAGGAATGTGGGATTGCTGCCAAGTGTTACAAACTGCAGAGATGACAGCTCTGTGAAGTCTAGAGGGATGCACAGGCATCTTTCACGTGCTGCTGGTGTCCTCCTCCTGAGCAAAAAAGCTGGGAAATCCAGTGGGAAAGGTGGCCAAAGGGTTTGATTGTCTTAAACATCAATTGTATCATAAGGAAAAAAAAAAAAATAGCAATTTTGGAGTGCTGGTGGTTTGTTTCTGGCTTGGTGACTGGAGACTTTTTGCTAAATGGCATTGTTGACTTTAATTTATCAAAAGTCTATTAACATGATGCATGACTTTTATAGTTCCCATCCCTTAGCTAGCAGCACTCTCACAGGTTTTAGTCAGCAGTAATGTGTGTTTCTGGCTGCAGATGCAGTCAGATTGATTAGGCTGTTAATCAGGGAAGTGTTTTTGAGTCAGAATCATTTCAATCAGTCTCACAAACACACTTCATCACCCAGTCTTGGCCAAACAGCCATTAATATCTGGCAAAGCCAGGGCAACCTCCTCCCCTGTGCAAATTCATTCTTAGTAGAAAGAATGAGAGTTTGATGCATTGAAGGGGTTGTCAGCAGTGAATAAAACAGAGGGGGGGGCTCACAAAACACAGATTTCAGGTGAGTGTTGCAGGCTGTTCAAACCTCTGTTGATTTTCAGCTGAAAAGGAGTTTTTAGCAATTCAGGGGCTAAAATCTCTTGCAAGGGAGGCTGCTGGTGAATAATTTCCAGGTTTCTGAGTTTCTCAGTGACTATTGCAGCAGCACATCCAGTTTTCCAGAGGGCCTGTTGTGCAAACCCAAGCTTGGGTCTGGCATCCATCTCTCAGCAAGGTCACCCTTCCTGGGGTGTAAACACTTCCACCCCCAGCTGGCACCAACACCCAGAGCCATTCCAGCCAGACACTGCTTTCTGAAGGGGCAGATTTAGTGCAGCTCTTGTCTCCTCCTCTCCATCCCCAGCACAACCAGCCTCAGCTGCTCTGTCAAGTGTTATTCTCCTGCACACATCAGTGATAATGTGGTTCCAGGAGCTGACTGCACGTCCCTTGTCTGCCTGGCAGGAGCCACAGGGAATCTGTGGAGCCTGAGCTTCCTCTGGGACAGAGCTTCAGGCTGAGCCCTGCTAATTAGTGCTACAGAAAAGTGAAAGCTGAGGGGAGCTGCTCAAAAGGAGACCTTTGAAACAGGCTGGGCTGAACTAGCCTGGGTTTTAGTGAATTTCTCTGGAAAAAAAAAAAACAGTTTTCCACTTATTTTAGTGATGTCCCACTTGTGCAAGGGGCTTCTGTGCCCCTGTCAATATGGGAAGGGTCTGAAGTGAAAACACTTTTTCCTACAATACTTTTTCCCTCTTCTGGTTGAGGATAACTCTGTGGTGATAGTTTTCTTTTATAAAAAGAAAGTCTGCTATAAATCTGAAAACTTGGTAGCTGCCTCTCAGGCAAATTTGAGCATCTTAAGAAAGAAGAAGGAAAGGGAAAGGGGGCATTAAAACAAGAGATGATGTCAAACTCTTCATGGGGCAAGACTTTACATTGTCTTTTAAACATCTGTGAAGATTAAGACCTTGGGGAGCTTTTTTTTCTATGTCTGTTTGAACTTAAAAGAGAGAAAGAGGAAACTTTGAGGTATTAGTAGCTGAGGCAAAACATAATGTGAAGCAAGCTGAATTCAGGCTTTGTTCTTCTCAAAGTCACAGCTACCTCACCCTGCAATTCCTTATCTGAAGAGGGAGCTGGATGATGTTTCTTCCTCAACTATCCAAGGCTCAGTCTGTGACAGGAGCAAGTCAGCCCCTGGTTCCTTCTTTTGATGCCTTTGCTCCCTGGATTATGGATCCCCTCAAACATCAGCAGGTTTTGGTGAGAGCAGGAACCCAGCACAGCATCTCAGTGCAGCACCCAGAGAGAAATGCTGCTCACTGTGCAGTGTGTGAATCAAACCCCTTCCCTCTTGCTCTGGATGGTGGTGTCCAGAGGGAACAGTTCAGTTGTTGGTAATTGTCATGAGTGTTCTGTGCAAATCAGATGCCCAACCTGGCAGCAGGTTGGGAAACTGCACCCAGCAGGTTGGTCAGTAGGCAGAAAGGAGCAGCAAATCTCTCCCTTGCTGCCTCCTGTGTTTTTGGGAGCTGTTCAGACACCAGCATTGCTGGCTGGAAACGTTCCTTCAGACCATCCCCAGGGTGGATTAGTCAGCTGCTTCTGGAAAAAACCCTGCCATTCTTTCTCTTCTTGTGCTGTTGGCCTCCCTGCATCACTATTAATTAGGAAACTTAGCTCTTTAGCAGGCTGCTAATTAAATTGGGCTGCAGTGATACAACTGGAGTAGCTCTTTTATTCTCTGCCTAGCTAGTCATATATCCTGGGATGTCATGAGGAGCAGCCAGAGAGGCTGCCAGTTTCCCTGCCTCTGGGGACCGTGTGTCACATTTCATTTGACTACCTGTCTGTTACACTTCATCTCACCCTCCTTTTCTTTTAATTTTAGATTTGTTTATCTCATCCTTTTCCAAGGGGAGAGTTCAGCCCCACAGTGCTGCTTTTTTTGCCTCGTTTCAAGGGCTTTTCATCAGTCAAGTGTGTGATTCAGTCCTGAAGGGCCAGTGTGGAAACTGAAGGCAAGGACAAGTAAACTAGTGGTAGCATCTCTTCAACATCATTCCTGTCCAGATTCTGTAAATCTGCTGAATTCTTGATGCTTTTCTCTGAGGAAACAAGCTGCAGGTACCTCACAGTGTTTCACTCTCTCCAACCAGCCTCATTTCTCTGGCTTCACTAAGGGTTTCATTCTACCCTGAGATGTATCTGCTCTTAGCTAAAATAACATGATGATGGGAACAGTGTTTAGTGCTTTAATTTCCCTCTGTGCTTTTTGCTGCTAAAAGGGTGCTGGAGGAGAAAACAGTGCCAGTTTAGTGTCTCCTTGGTGAAATCAGCTCCTAACAGACCCTTGGTAGAATATGTTTTACACCCCCTTGCCCAGCTCTTTGCAGCTGGATGTATTTCAGTTAGGAAATACTTGCTGGCCTGTTGCTTTTTCCATCTCTGAGCCAGAGATAACCAGAGTTTGGCTTGTGCTGTGTGTGATGTATGGCTGCCCTACCCTTCTGAGCACCAGGGGAAGTGAAAAGACAAATGCAATGCCATAGTAAGCAGTGAGTCAACTTTCATTTTCCACCTTGTTAGTGTTGAATTCCAAAGCCCTGGTGCAAAGAAGCTGCAGCACCATGACATTTTTTTGCCAGCTGTGCTGTTCAGATATTGATCAAAATCTGCCTTTGCCTTCAGCATTTTACCTAAAGGGCTGATGTGCTGTCTCTGAGATACTAATCTTTACCACAAAATACCACCCCAAACCCTTAACTTTTTATGATTCTCTTATTTTGATGTAAATCTTTTCCTCTAGGAAAGGGAAAGCTCATCCAGCAAGGGGGGTTCTGTTGTTTGGGTCTTTTTGGTTTGCCGTTTCTGAGATGGAGTGGCATCTTTCCTTGCCAGGCTGAAATACACAACTGAGATTGTTCTAAACAGCTCATTAAACCCTGGAATTCTTCCTGGTATAAAAAGCCATGGACACAACACTGGGTTGTGTGTTCCACGAGATTTACTGTGATATGAAAACGCCCACAGTGGGCTCTTGAAACTAGATATAGTGTGGATTAAAAATAATAGGAATGAAAATGCTCTGTTTAAAGAAAAATGTCTTTACTTAATGCAAGAAGACAGCATAGCTGTGTTTAGAGACATGCAAACATTTGCTGGGTTTATTAGACTGAGATCACAGTGTGCACACTTGAATCTAAGATAAAGAGCAAGCTGACTGAAGAAAATTCACCACACTGTTTGCAGTGCATAAACCCAAAATTGCCAGCCTAAAAAACTGTCAGCTTGACTGCATATTTGGGACAAAAAATTGCCCTGCAGCAAGGAGACTGATTAACCAAGGCTATATAAATTGTGTATATAGAGAGAAAAGGAATGTAGATTTGTTGGGTTTTTTTTTCCAAGCATCTTCTCAACAACCCTTGTTCCACATAAAGCTCATGAATGGGCTCACATGGGAGCTGCTGTTTCTGCCAAGGCATCACCTTCTGCTGAGCACTTCCAAGTTGTTTGTGTGTGTGTGTGTGTGACACTCCAGTCACACACACACACACAGTTGGAGTTGCCCCCTTGGACTCTTCCCAGCCTGCCTGTGGCAGTTGGGTGCTTGCTCTGACCTTGCTTAGCCCTGACAGGCTACAGATGGTCTGTTCCTGACTCTTATCTAGCTGCTTATCAGTCGTGCTCCAACTCCAGCCCTTGTTTTGGTTGTCCAGCAGCAGGAATTTAAGATTCCATTGTCTCTGTGCTTGCCTAGTGTGGCTTCAGCCCACAGTGAGAGCCCTGCAGCAGCCCAAGCATGATTCTGCTTGCCAGTGCCTCCCACCCAGAGGCTGAAGGGGCAGCAAGAGAGCAAGTTGTGCCTCTTCTGTGGGAAAAGCCTCTTCTTCTGCTCTGCTCAGCAGGGTAAACTCTAATCTTCACCAGGAGTCTTACAGCAAAAGCCACCTACCAGAAAGAGTCCTCAACCAGTAGTGAGGGTAGAGACACTGAGAGAGGAGTGGAACTCTTTCCCCTCCTGCCTTTCTCCTGGACAAGGTGGAACTCTGGGGTTCCTTTGAAGGAAACAAGAACCTGGGTTTATATCAATCCAGCTGCAGCAAAAGCTTTGTGATCAACATTTTGGAGTGCAGGCAGTGCCTTCCAGGCTTGGAGGAAGGGCTGGAAAAGATTCCAGCCTTATATCCCCTAGTCAGCCAGAAATATTGCACCCTGAGGCACGTGGAAGGATAAAGCTGCACCAGTTACAGCCCTTCCTGTGTCTCCTCCTTGGCTAGGTGGAGAGCTCTGAAGAAAGGAAATTTCATCCATTCCATTTAGGCTAAAGAAGCAAAATGACCAGAGGATCTTAGTCCTTTCATCTTTATCAAATTCCAGGGTCCAAATCCTTACAAGACTTCAGTGTGTGTAACATTTCCTGGATTTCCCATTGTATGAGAGTGGTTAAAAATCATAATATTAAAGAAGCTGAAGTTATAGTGAAGGATCCAGATTGCTTTGAATCTTTCCTGCACACTGCCCAATACCAGGTGACTGACAGGGATTTCATCTCCTGTTACCTGAGGGCTCCCTTCTTCCTATGCAGGTGGAGTTGGCACCCTGAGGAGAGATGGGATGGTTTGTAAGGTGCAGCAGAGCAGAATCAGTCCCCTGACAGGCCCTGGTGCCTGGTTTCAGTGCTCTGTTCACTGAGAGGGTTTTTGGGGTTTGTTTGGTGGGTTTGTTGGTTTTTAGTGGTGGCTGAGCCTTAATTTGTCATCTTTTGTGCACTTCAAAAGAAACTAAAGGACCACTGGGGACTTTCTGAGTCACTGTCCTGCAGCCTCAAGGGAGAATAGTCCTTTTTTTCTTGCAGCCAACTCTATTCTGGGAAACTTCTATAAGTTTTTTTTTCCAGCAGTGCCTCTAATTCAACTGGGTTGTCCTGCTCTCAGCACTGCTCTGCTGGAGGCTGTTCCATGATCTTTACTGCTCTGAGAGTTACCTACAAACCTTCTGCACTCTGCTATGGCTTCCCAGGCCTTTATTTCCCTTACAGCAGGTTAGTACATGGTTGTCCTTGGCCTAGGGTTGTCCTTCCAGGTGAGGTTTCTGCCTCAGCACCCCCAAATTACCTGGGCATTTCTCTTCTGAGGACCCCCCGTTGCTGCTCTTGTTGCCAGGAGAACTTGGCTTTGGCATCAAAGGGAATTTCCTCCAACAAGGGCACTTTGTGCTCTGGGAATTTTATGCCAACAGTTGAAAAGAACCTCAGCTTCCTCTGTGGGAGATCTCACAGAGTATATCCTTTAAATAAAGATTCTCTAAGGGGGAATTTTCAGACTCCTGTTAGCTTTTGTGCAGCAGAGAATCCTCAGGTAACCCAGGAGCCAGGTGTTTCTGAGCAAAAAAACCCCCAAACTCTTGAGTGCCAGGGATGTGGGGATGGCACAGTCAGCAGTAATTAAAACTACCATCACTTAGTGGTGCTTTTGCACTGAATAGGCTCTTAGCATTGCATTTGCATCACAAGGGCAAATTCCTTCCAGAAACACGGGGAACAAATGAGCTGTTTGGGTTAGAGCATCTGGCAGCCTTTATCTCCCATGTTTTCCTGACACTGATAGTTCATGTCAAATTTGGAGCTTCTAGGTCCTGTATTAATGGCCCTGTCTCAATTCTTTACATTCCTTGAGATCTGTTTATGTCTGGGGAGGCAGAACAGATTTGATGGTGGAAGAGACCATGTGGTAGCTTAAGCTGTGCAGGGAGAGAGCTGAATTCCAGCTTTCCTAAGCATATCTTTGCTTGCTTGTGCTGACATCAGCATGGGACTAACCTTGTCTAGCAAGTCAATTCAGAGCCATTCTCACCAGCATTCAACATTTCAGTTGCTGTTCTGTAACCTCATCATGTTCAGGTGTTTTCTTTGAATATTTGGGTATCATTTTTGCTTTGATTTCCTAAAAAAGACTGATAATTTGCATTATCCACCAGCCAGGTCATGGGGTTTGTAAACCAGGATGCTATGGATGGATTCCTCTCTGATTGAGACACCAACTAGGTCTTGCAATTTGCTAATTAACTTGAGTTTTCACATTCAACTGGAATTTAAAGCAAGTCTTTCCTGTCAACACAACGTGACACTAAGCATGAGATAAATGTTATGGGCTCTATAATATAGCAGGGCTTGAGCTCCTTGCCTTTGGATTTTCATGTTCATCCTTTCAGTAGCAAAGTCCTCATGTGTGCAGCAAAGATCTGTATCCACAGCAGCACAAGGTTTATATTTTATAGACACCAAAGATTGCCCCAGAAAACAATGTTGTGTTCAATTGTCCTGGAGAATTCAGTTGTGAGCCCCTAATCTTTCTAGTGAAGCAGATTTAAGACCAGGTTTTCTAACATAAACTGAGTTTCTTTTGCTGCCCCACCCCTTCCCAAATGAAACCTGCAATTTTTAAACTAGTTTTTCTGGATGAGGGTAATGAGGTCTTTTAAAATAAAACCTCCACGTGTCTCTGTTCTTCCAAACTTGAATATTTCCACATCCCTTGATGCCTTCACCTTGAGCCTAGAAAAAGCTTTGTCAGAACCAGTTTTTCCCTCTTTGATGTTTTGCTTTCCTGGTTCATCCAAAGTTGCCTGAACAGTGGAGAGAATGGGGACAGCTGAAATTCAGAGGAACCGAAAGCAGTTTGAGTTCCATGAATCCATGGGTATTTTGAAGCACAGAAGTGTGTGGTGCTGCCATCCCACTGTTTGATTCTGGATATTATCTTTTTCCCTGCTATTTTCTTCCTCCACACTGGCAAACCACTGCTGTGGCCATTCCCCATCTGGGCTTCCTTCTGCACCTCCAAATGCAGCCAAAATAGCAGTTTTCAGTCCACTGGAAATGTGTTGCAGTAGCAGTGGAGCCCTGCCAACCCCCAGCCCCTGCAGACAGGGGAGGGGAGGCTGCTTTGGGAGGGCAAATCTGCTCCAAATAGCTGGGCTGTCTTGCATGGAGTGAGTCCTGCCACTGACCCAACCAGACAATAACCAGATCAATTAAAATACAATCCTCCTGACTAGACTGCCTGCAAACTTGCCTTTACATTTCATCCCCAGCACAGTCAAGCCTTTGCTGAGGTATTTGTATTAGTATTTTTACAAGTGGTGGAAGAGCAGCCTTGGGCAAGTCTCTGCTATCTGCATGTCTGAGGACACTGGAAATCTGAAAGGATGCTGTCGTGGCTGATACAGTTGGGTAAGATGATTACAGCAACACACGTGAGCTTTCAGCCCTGTGTACAAACCCCATGATATTCTGAATATTTCTCCCAGTAGAATGAGCTCCAGAAGCTCTTTTACTGGGGAGCACAGCAGGGAATGGGCAGAAATTAATATCTAGGGCAGAAATTAAATTAATATCTAGGGCAGAAATTAACATATAGGGCAGAAATTAATATCTAGTCCTACCCAAGTGTGATGGCAAAACCCCCAAGAGCTGGAACGAGGAGATCTTGCTTCAATTGCAGTAACTTTAGCAGCAAATGGCTTTGTCTGGCTCTTCTTTCTCCTGTCAGCCTCCTGCTGCAGCTTGTCCCCTTTGGTACTCCCACCTCCCCCAGTCTGTGTCCTTAAAGCACCTCCCAGGCTGCTGCTGGGATTCACTCTGGGAACACAAGGAGCTGTTCAAAGCTCTTTGGGGAACAAGGCTCCTGTTGGAGGTTTGGAAGATGCTCACAGGCAGCACCTTGTGCAGCAAGAAGTGGTTCTATTCTGGGAGTAAATGGGCAGCCAAATGGTTTCCTAGGGAAGATTAGAGACTGTGACTAAGATCTGACTTCTGCTGGGTTTTAATAACAACATATTGCTGTATAGAAAACATATATTGAGGTAAAATCATCTTCTTTGGCACTGGCATCTGAGAGGTTATTCCACGTTCATTATATCCAGGCAAAGCACAACCCCAGTTTTATTCTGAGTTGGTCTGTAAGCAGCTTTGGGATTATATTGCAGTGGATTTTGTGCATTTGCATTAAACCCCAACAATTCCAGGAAGTAAATTGAAGATACAGGGCATCAGAGGGCAGCTGAGGTGATGTTTCCAGGACCTGGGGCTGGATTCTGCCCTGGGGATGGATGGATTGGGATCCCCATACTCAGACTGGTGACCTCCTGTTTGTGCCAGGTCACTGGAGGATTTCAATACTAAGGCAAGGATTCCCAGTTTGGCTTTGATGTTCACTTGGGGTTTGTTGTGGGCTTTGTTTCCCCAGAACTTCACGTGGAGTTCAGTATTTCTTCCCTGGAAAGATCTGTGGGTAGAAAAGCTGAAAGGTGGTTTCTCCCTGTCCAAGCAGAGCACTGAGAGATGCCAGGGCACTCACACGTGAGCAGATGTGTCTGTGTGGCTTAGATCTTCACAGGCAGGTTGTGATGGGGACAGTGATTAACAGCCTGGCTAATTGACCTTGATGCCCATGCTCCTGGAGCCAGGCCATCCTGGGATAACTTGGATATTGATCCCTCCAGTCTTCAATTAAAACTTGATCACCTTCCTGCTTCCCAGTTGTGACTGCAAACTCAGACACTTCCCTTAGCAGCTTCACTCCCAACCCTGGAGTCTTGCAGTTCTGGTGGCCACAGAATGTTAGATGTGATGTGATCTGGGCTTAATTATCAACCCCAATTAAGTGGCTTGCATTGCAGAGTGGCTTCAGGCACTGGAGCTCTGGACTCCACAGCATGGTGTAAGCATCGTGCTGCACCAGAGCAAAAGCAACTGGATTTACTGAGAGAATAACATGCAAACTGCAACTTGGAGAGAGCCATTCCTGCACAGTGCTTGAAGGGAGGCTGGAAGTCATGTTCCAGCAGCAAGCTGCTGCTCTCAGGACAGTTGGCTGCTGAGCACCCATGAGCCAACTGCAGCAGGGCAGCCTCGTCCAGAGTAGCTGCTCTGTTTGCAAGGTGCCCGTGGCTCTGAGAAGCTTTGGCTGCTCAGAATCCTTCCAGCTGCAGTGAGAGCAGCAGGCTGGGAGAGCAGTGATGTTCTGCACCCCCTGAGCTGCTCCCTTGGCTGGAGCTGAGGCTGAGTGGGAGTATTCTGCTCAGCAGGAATTCCTCCAGCCCTGAGCATCCCTCCCTCGCCGCTGCGCCCCAGTGACTCCTGGATCTGCTGCCCTGGGGCAGATTGGCCTCAGCCCTCCCTCCCTGGGTCTTGTACCCCTCAGGGCTGGGGAAACCAGTGTGTGCCCAGCCCAGCAGAAGCCTGGGGACTGCTTGCCCTCAGCCTCTGCAGCAGCAGGAGTCAAGCAGCAGCTTTTAACCCGGTGCACTAACACTCACTGGGATGGTATTTGACTGGAGCTGTGCTTTATCTAGAGGAGGAGCTTTAACCAACACCAGTATAATGTCTGCATTTCAAAAATACATCTTTTTTAGCTGACTGAGTACAATTAAAAGCTAAATGTCACACATGCACTTTTCTGGTGAATATATGACACAGTGATTTGGAGGCAGCAGCTAATTAGTTTAGGCAAACAATCTCTTGCTGTGGATGTTGGTCAGTGAGATCACATAGTCAGGATAACAAGGAAAAAAATAAAGGGAATACTCTGCCTGCCCTTTGGCATTAGGGAGAGCAGCTCATCAGGTGATGTGACTCCTTCCAAGCCAGGGAGCTAGCTGGCTCTTTCTCCTCAGTGCTCTGCTACATCAGCAGCAGGAGCATCTCCTGAAGGTCTCTGAGCTGCACACAATGAGAACTGACAGCTCTCCTTCCAGGATCTCCCTGAGCTGCAGTGAAGGAGGAGGATGTGAGAGCCAGGCAGGGTCAGCAGGAGCCAGGCAGGTTCAGCAGAGCTCTCTGGAGGAGGGTGCAGCCAAGCTGAGGCCAAAGAGGACAGCAGTGCTGCGGGTGCCTGGTGCAGGCAGAGTGGATGAGAGGATTTCCAAATGACAGGGTAGGATTGTGCTAGAACATGTTGCTCTGGCTTTATGGAGCAGGTGTGGGACTCTCTGGCTCCTTTCCCACTGAACTTCACAGAGATCAAGGCCCTGCTGGTGCCCAGAAACACAGTGCCCTTAAATTAACTGCATTGGAGCAAGTTCAGGGCAAACATACTCTTGTTGCCTGCTCTAATCTAAAATACACCACAGCAATCTTCTCTGTAATTGAAAATAAAGCTGAAGTTGAACTCCTAGCATGATGATTTGAGTGTGTTTAGCTCCAAGTATGAAGCAGTGTGTAGGCTGACTTGTGAAGTGCATGTGTAGTCGTTTAGAGGATGCAGAGTGCTTATTTCTGGGCACACAGTGAGGATGCTGGGGGATGAGCTGGAGAGCATCCAAAGGAAAGGAACAAGAGGAATAACGTGGGGAACGTGAGCTCCAGGAGTAGATGACTTCAGGGGTGTGCAGCAGAGGGGGGTGGGGGAAGATGTGAATCTTGAAATGCCTCAAAAGCAAGTTGTGAAGGGAATAATTTGGGTTTTTTTCATGGCAGGGGGAGAGTTTGGGGGTAGAAGGGGCAGGGAAATCTGTAGCAGCTATGCTCTGAGGTGCAAACCAAGTCATTGGTTTAACTGATATTTTTATTACTGCACAGTAAATGAGTTTAGTTTCATTCCAATATTCTTTACTCTGGAAAAAGCTGGATTTGATTCTTTCTGCAGAGTTAGGAGCACAGCTATGGTTTCTCTCTATATATTTGTTTTTAAATTATATTTTTATGTATTTAAAAGCCATTTTATGCAGTGGTAAACCCACCAGGAGTCAGGGTTCTGCATTCAGTAGTTGCTCCAAAGTGGTTTCTGGAGCAAATTTACATATATATATAAAATCAGGAGGGGGGGTGGGCTTGTTGTATTCTTGACTGTGGAAATAGCTGTCATTTTAATCTGAGAAATTAGAAACTGGCCATCAGCTGCTGCAGGATGTCAGGAGAAATGAGGGATACAAGTGAAAACTTCATTTATTGTGCCTACAACATTACTTTCACCTCAGCCAAAATCTGGGGAGCCTAACATCAAAGGATGCTCTTCTGTTGGCTTAGACTGGGAGTACTAATTATAATGGGAGTATTAATTATAATGGGAGTACTAATTACAATGGGAGCCCTAATTATAATACTTTTCATAATCTCTCTGCTAATGCCTCGTTTAGCTGTGAATTCAGCTTTTCTTTTTATCCCTCCCCTGCAGTTTGAATCTGTTTGCTATTAAAAGAGGTATTTGTACAGGGAGAGCATTTTCCTTTCACCTCAGAGAGAGTTTTGTGCCCTTTACCAGCCTGGAAATGCCATGCTGGAGTGAAACAACTCCTGCCTGCTTCCATTGCATTGCTGCTGATGTTTTTGAGACGTGCAGCTTGGAGAAGGAAAGAGCTCAAACCTTTCAGGTTGCTGCTGGTAATGACATCTCATCCAGCTCAGAAAAAAAAGTGTCCTTTTGGATGGGAGACAGTGCTGTGTACAGAGCAATTCTTCCCAAGAACAACAATTTCCAGTTCAAACAAGCTTAGAGTAAAAAAAAAAAAAGATACTGGAGTCAAGGGATTGTTTAAATAGTGATAGACTTTGATGACATTTGCTGGGTTTCCAGCAGGAGAGATAAGCAGATGCCAGGAACATGGCCTAGAAATGACAATTTTCCTGCCTTAGTAGAACTGCACCTGCTGAGTTCACAAAGGGACTCAAGAAGGGGGGAAAAAAATCCTTTTTTTTTTTTTTCTGGAGCATTTGTGTTTGAAAGGAAAGGCAGCAGACAGGGATGGAATGAGTCAAGGTGTGAGGAAATGGGATTGTAAAGAGATTTCTCTCCAGCAGGATGTATTGCTGCCTGTGGCTGCTGCTGCTGGAATCTGGAGCAGGGACTGCAAAAGAGAACTACTCAGACCTGCCGTGGTGTCCACACCAGTGCAGTGTGCCCCTTGCACTGCTGGTTTTCAACTCCCCTTGGGCTCTCCAGGTTGCTCTTTCCACACTCCAGACTTGTCAGATCAAATGGTTCTGGTGCTGAGAGCACTGGTCACAAAGCCCAGATAAAGATAGATGGCTTTCCATTTGGTTTAGATGGGTTCATTTTTTTTTTCTTTCCTATTGGAGGCAGAAATTGATATCTTTTGACAGTAGTCTCTGGGGGGACTCATTCCTTTATTGGTATTTCAGTGCTGTTCTTTGATGTAATAATCCTGCATTGCATAGCCTGTCACTCAGACATGATGAAGTGGGGCTTGTGGTGCAGAGAATCACCACCAAAGCTGAAAAGAAAAGTAATTATTTACATCTCCAAGACAGAGACAACAGCAGTGCCTTGGCTTAAAGGAAGATGCTGCTGCACAGAACCACTGGTGGGGAATATGGTAATGAGGCAGCATCTTGATTTCCCAGAAATAATATATATAATATATATCATTTAAGATGACAGATTTCACCCAGACTGTGTCATCAGCCAACTTGGAATACACAGATACTTATAAGTAGCCCATTTATTGCATATTTTTTTCAAACAGACCTCAGCCACATTCTGTTCCATTTCTCTTGGAGGAAAATAATCTGTTTGTAAATATGTTTTGGGTTTGTTTTCCTCAGAACTTCATAAGAATAAGGGTGTAAGGGTTTGAACCTGGAGAATTTGTGTTGCTTGATTCAAAAGAGAGCAAATTTTGAGAGGTGAGAGTGAGGCTCCTAGGCAAAAAGTGGGCAGCAAAGAGAAAGAAATGAGCTTGGTTGTCAGGGAAAGGAGAAACTGGACACTGAGGCTCAGCATCCCCAGTGAATATGCATCAGGTATAAGACCTTGGGGAAATAATTTACATTTCACATGTAAATTGGCAACTTGCTGCTGGCAAAATTCCTTTGCCATTTGCTTTCCTTTGGAGGAACAGGGACTTTTAGACACCTAAGGACCTAACCATTGTGTAACTAGTAAACCACGGGGTATCCTTCAGTGTATTGGAGAATAAATGTAATTTAATATGGTAATTTTATCCACTGAGCACTTCTGAAAGTGTGACTTGGAGCTTGGGTTCCCCTGCCCCTCCCTCAGACACAGCTGCAGAGATGTTGGGAAAACTAAAGGTGTTGCTGGAATTGTGGGGCTGGAGTCTGGAGCAAGTTATTTGTATTTTTTGGGGTTCTTTTTAACCTGCTTTAGAAAAGCTAAGGGTTAGGAACTAGTAAATGTACAGAAACAAATCCTCTCCCTGTTCCTGCTGGTGGCATATGGCATCTAAATATGGACCCATTAATAAATGGAAACCATATCAGTGGCACTGTGGAATTAAATGCCTCAGATTTGGCCTAATAGCAGGAAAGGTCAAATTCAACACATCTGCCTTGAAGTGCAAGGATTATGATGTTTGTTTTACCAGTTCAACCATCCCACCCACAACTGCCAGTTTGTTGACCAGAGCTGTGAGCTGGATGGGAACAGAGCTGCTCTGGAAGTCCCTGGCCTCATTTCAGCCTGTTTTGATGGCATCAATTGTGTCAAATCTGCAAAAAAAACCCTGATTTTAGGTGCTTCATCTCTCTCCAGAATGTGCCATGTGCCTTGGGCAGAGCTGCAGGGGGTGGGTGCTCAAAAAAGGCCAGGCTGCTTTAGGTTGTGACCTCTGGAAAGGCTAAATCTGCTTCTCTGACCTTTACCAGAGCCCTTGTTCAGTTGGCCACTGCTAATTAGCAATGCTCTTTAATTAGTCAGCTTTGATAGGAGGTGGTAACTGCCCCCCTGCATGGTTTTTTTTGCTGTAGGAGGAGATTACATCTGACACGTTCAGACCTGGAGCTGGATGTTGTGAAAACACTGAAATAGTTCCCACATTCTCACACCAGTTTCCTAGGAAACCTGAAATTATTGAATGTGAAATCTCTTTTATATTTTTTTTCCTTTCTGACACTTGAAAATTTGAGATGCATCAATCAACAGGTGCAATATCTCAAGCTTTTTTCTTTCTATTTGATTTCATCTGGGGGACTGTGAAACTTCACCTTGTCCATGAGGTCCCTCTAAAGTGTCACCCTCCTGTTCTGCTTCAGCTCCCAGTGAGGATCTCTCTTGGAAATAGAGACTGGATTCCATGTGGCCACATACAGCATCTTTCCTGGAGCTCCCAAATCTCTTCTGAATAACACCAAGAAATCACCCTGAGTATCTCAGAGCCTGACCTGGCCTCTGTGTGGTGTGATCTGAGCACGTGTGCTGCAAAAACCATCCCTCAGTTATCATATCACTTGCAGCTAAATCATTCTAATCCTCAATTTCCTCTTCCCCCTTCCAAAATACTTGGTAGCCTGATCTCCAGGATTTTCTTAGAACTCAGATTAAAATATAAATAGGGACACAGGGTTTTCCTACAGGTAAAAGCAGTTTTACCCCTATTTTTAATAGAAAAAAAACCCTGAAGCCCCAGCATGAAAGCAGCAGCTTCGTGTCGTGTGTTGCATGAAGGCTGGTCATTCAAAATCATGTCAGCAAAAAAATCTTGCTGCCCCTTGAGACTTGTACTTGATAATGCACGAGGGCAATTGAAAGTCTTCTCCTGGCATTCATTTTTAATTACTTCTGTGGTACAAGGTCATGGCTAGAAGGCACTTGTCAGCCTGGATAGCTTCACGGAGATAAAAGGCTAGATTTACAGCATCCTGCAGAATTCTGGGAGGGAAAAAAAACCCAACCCAAGAAAGGTCACATTTTTCAAATGTAAGTGTTCAAAGTTAGCCTCTTAAATCCATCTTCAGACACTTAGATAAACAGCCTGCTTCTCAGAAGAGCCAAGCAGTGGCTTTTTGTGCTGACTTAGCTGGAAGCAGCACGTGCCCAGCACATCTTGATACTGGGAATTTCCAGCTCTGCTGTTAAATGCTTTTGTCTCTTGACCAAAAATGGCCAAAGGTTTTTAGGTTATTAACGAGAGATGGGCTAAGGCAACTTAATGAGGGTCAGGTTAGACCCACTGGAAAGCAGTCCCATGGACAGGGACCTTGGAGTCCTGGTGGACAGTGAGTTCTCCATGGGACAGCAAGGGGTTCATGTGGCCAGAAAGGCCAGTGGCATGAAGAAGAGTGTGGGCAGCAGCTCCAGGGAGGTTATCCTGCCCCTCTGCCTTGGTGAGAACACAGCTGGAGTGTTGTGTCCAGTGCTGGGCTCCCCAGAGGGACTGGGAAATACTGGAGAGAGTCCAAGGCAGGTGATGAGGATGATGAAGGGTCTGGAACATCTCTGTTATGACAGCCCTGGGGCTGTCTAGTGAAACATGAGGAGTTCCACCTGAGCGTGAGGAGAAACATCCCAGTGAGGGTGCCAGAGCCTGGCCCAGGCTGCCCAGAGAGGCTGTGGAGTCTCCTGCTCTGGAGAGACTCCAGACCCCCCTGGATCCTGTCCCTGGGTGCCCTGCTCTGGCAGGGGTTGCACTCAGTGATCTCCAGAGGTCCCTCCCAGCCCCTGCCATTCCATAAAGACAACTTTCCATGCTTATCAAGTCAGGTGATAATGCAAATTACTCCAGCATGAGAAAGACCATGGTCTGGCTTCAGGTTTTTTTCCTTGCTCCAGCTCTGTCAGTCGTGAGAACAGCACAAGGAAGTTGATGCTTCCACTCCAAGTTGGCAGGACTGGCAGCAATGTTTTCAAGACACCTTTGACATGAATGGTTTTACTGCCTAGTGACAATTCCTCATCAGAATGACCTTAACTATTCTTTGCAGCCTGATCTTTTCCAGGCCAGTAGGTAAAGTTTAGTGTGTGGCAAAACGGTCTCGTTCCCGGGCTGTGACTCAAGACTGCAGAGAACAAAACCTTCAGCTTCTGAGCTCTGGGTCTTCTGAGGGTGTATCTGAATGTAAAGACAAAATATATATATTTATATGTATATAAATCAGCTGGAATTTCCCACAGCATGTTTACATTCTTTCTTTTAAGGAAGGAACAGGTAGAAGGAAGGAGGCACCCTGGGAGCCTGTGACAGCTCAGGCTGCCAACAGTGTCCTGAGAGTTGTCTTAGGAAGTTGTTTTAGAGGTGAAGCAAACATCACACCTAAAGGAATTTAATTGGAGCACAGAGGGCAGAGTGAGATCTGGGAGATAACAGCATTTTAATTCAGGAAACTGCATTTAACTCCCTGGGAAGTGTCTGCAGAGGCAGGAGGAATAACAATTCCTGGCAGAATATGGATGGATGCTTTCTATTAAAGGTCTTCATTTGAGGACCAGTGATGAGTAGAAGCATTGGCTATGTCCTGATTGTTTCACACTTTCTGGATGAGGAAAAAAAAAAAAAAAGGAAAAGGATTAAAACACAAGTTAGAAGCAAGACTTTGGTTCAGCTGAACTCCCATGAGCAATGGCAGAGCAGGGAGATAGTTTATTTGCATCTTCCCACCAGTTTCTTGTGCAAGCAGAAGATGAGAGGAGGCCAAAGGTGGGTTTTAGGGCTGACACCACAATAGTGACACAAAATAGTTTCTTTCTCTTTTATTTTTTGCCACCTTCTCTTCCAACTCATGGGCTGTGCCTAGGTTTTGAAAAGCTGGACCAGATGCTCTCCTAAAAATAAAGAAAAAATTAAAAATCCCTGAAATTATATTGAGAAACTCCTTTCAAATGCCTGTTTACCAGGCTCATCAGCTGCACTAACACCCTTTGATGGTGATTTTTACCTCCTGTGTTTGCTGCAGTAGGTGTTGGCCACTGTAAATAACCATTGTTCTGCTTTCCTGCCCCAACTCCCTCGGTGGCTGTTGCACTTTTGGGTGAGAACTGGTGGATGTGGGGACAGGAACGTGGGGTTTTCAGCTGTGCACGTGAGCTGCAGGCTCCTCTGAGGTGAGCCCTGATAGGAATTGACTCTGCTCATGCTCTGCTAGGCAGTGTCAGCTCAGTTGTTTCCCAAGCAGCAGCCTCTCAGGGCTTTGGGAGGCAGTTGCCTGATGAAGGGGCAGCTTTGTTGTTTTTCAAGTTGGGTCTGGGTTTGGCTTTTTTTTTTTTTTTTTTTTACTTCCAGGCATAGCAGGCACGGGGCTAAGCAGCAGAGTTAAACAGACAGATAAAAATTCAGCCTGAGTTTGGAATGTCAGTGTTGGTTACCTGTTAGAAACAAGAATCACAGCTCTTTGAGTCTGCCAGAGAGGAAACTTTGGGGGAAAATGATGCTGGATGGTTTCATTGACTACACCCCCACCACCCCCAGCTCCTTTCCAGCTACATTCATGAATAACACTTGTTGTTGGGGTGGTGAATGAGGCAGCTATTCCAAACACCACATCCTAGTGAGGATATGGTCGAGAATGTGCCTGGATACTGGAAGGGATTGAGCTGCTGGTTTTCCTTGCTATGTTTACATTGTGATAGGGCTTAAAGGACTCAACTGGAATTGCCCCAGATGGAAAATAAACAGCATTTCCAAAGACTTCCAGCTGAGAAATGAGAGCAAACAGGTCGGTCTGGGTGAGTAATCAGACCTGAGCAAACAAACAACAAATAACCCAGAGCAGGAGATGGCAGTTCCAAGGCAGTAGCTGTGATGGGAGTGCAGCCAGGGAATTCAGTTTGTATGCAGCACGACAGAGGGGCTTTGCAACAAATACATCAGGCTTTGCATCAAGAAAGTACACTGATGGGTTTTCTTATCTGTCCTCCCCACTGCAGCCCCTCTTCTCCCACTCCTAGCATCCCTCATGGAGCAAGGAAGGGTCTGGGACAGCTGTGCCACAAAGCTGTGAGCACACAGTGAGGGGTGAGGTGGGAGTAGGAGCTGCAGAGCCATTCCTAAGCCCTGTCTCTTCTCCCCAGAATTATCTTTGCTACCCAAGAGAGCTGAAAATTCTCTTGAGCCTTCCTACGAGTCATTTAGACTCTAATTGAGATTTAAAACCCCTTGAAAGCTGAGTGGGTGGTTGGGTGCAGCCCCACAGAAGACCTGCACTCAGCTTTCCCAGTGAAGAACTGTGTCCTTTTTGCTTTGCAGTGCAGGTTTGCTCTTTGCCTCAGCTAATTAGGAGCTGGCTTCATTCACAGCAGCATTTGTGGCATCAGACCAAAATGTTAATTTAATTTGCTTATGTAGAATCCCTGCAAAGGGAGGTGATGGAGTTTGCTTTCTCCACTTGAAATATTTCCTGCCTCTTCTCCCCATTCTGTGTTGGTTTTTTTCTTCTTCAAAGATTCATCTTGAAGACCTTGGCTCCCTAAACCTTGGCTTTGCAGACTCATGTCCTTGGTTGGTGGTTGGTTTTTGTGTTTTTTTGTGGGGAAACTGCTTCTAGCCCATTTTCCTCCAGTCCTGGGTCATTCTTCAGCCACGTGGATGGAGCTTCTTGCCTACAGGGAGCTACTGGGATCATTGCAGCTGAGGCAGAAACTGATGTGACTGAGACATCTCTCTGATAAATTGGATTCTTCAGGGTGCTGAGAAAACATCTAGAAATTTCTGCTCTGAGGAGGAAGCTTCTAGAAATTATTTAGTTTGTGTTTCTCCAGTGAGAGGGTGGAATTCTTTATTTTAATTTTTTTTTTTGGTGTGGTGGTGGTTGGATTTTGGGGGTTTTTAGAATAGGAGTAGGTTTAGGGAGGGGTTTTTGGCCAACAGCAACTTGTGTTCACTACTTCTGGGCACTTGGAATGTATTAAGTCCATCCTTTGGGAGCTCAGACAGTGTCACCTGTACGAGGTGAGCACCTAGGTGACACTACCTCTGGATTAGAATTAATAATTAATAATTATAATTATTAATTTTAATCATTTTCACCCTGAGACCTTCAGCAGATCATTTAATCCCAACGTCTGTTGGTTTCCCAGTGGTTTAGTGAACAACTCAAGACTTTTTGCCCTGGGATTTGTTGGTGTATTTATGGAAATAAATCAGAGGAGCTGTATAAATACAGAGCAATGTGCTGCTTGCCTGTCCAACCAGCTCTGTGCTGCTGAGGGGCTGTTTCAGCAACCTCTGCTAACCTGGCTGGAAAGGTTTTGTGTAGTCCTGGCTGCTTTTCTACTTGACCTAGTTTATGCTCTGCAAGTTGAGTCACTAAACCCATTAAATCCTTCTTTCTCCTACTTCTCTGATGGATTTCTAGTGCACTGGGTCACCATTCCAAACCACTCTGGCATTTCTTTAGTTGTAATCACCTCTCCCATGTAGGCTGCTCCAGAGAAAAATCTGATTTTTCTTTCGTTTTCTTCTTCCCTGGAACATTATTTAGCTGGGGAAAACATTTACTAGCTTCTCAAGCCATTCCTCCTCAAGGACTGAGAGCATCTGGATGATCATGAGCTACTTTTTTAGCTGAAATATGCCCATGAGGACTTTTTTTTTGCCAGAAAAACAAATCCAAAATGCAGTAGCAGGTTTGAGATTGCAGAAAATGGATGAGCTTGGTAAGATCAGAGGAGAAAAACAGCTCTCTAGTAAAGGCCAACACAGCTTTCAGTGCACAACAGCAGAGGTATAGAGCATTTAAAGTAATACAGATAAATATCTCCCTGGAGCTTTGGCTTTTTCATCTGAGAACAAATAGAAAATAAGAAGGGAAGAAAACAGAAGCTTTTGAGATGTCAATGAACTTTTTTTAAAGCAAAAATTACTTTTAGCAGTGAAAATAGCAGAAGATCCATCAGGCAAGAGGAATGGAGCTGTGCATAAAATCAAACAATGACAAGAGAGATGCAAAAAGTCGAGGATGAAGTGACTCCTCCTCCCTTCTTCGAAATGATTTATTTTTATTTGTTCTTGGAAAACATTTCCAGCTTGTTCTTGTCACTGTGCTAATCCACTGAAAGCTGGTCATTACTGTCAGACAAATGCTTTTCACACGGTGTACAAGCAAAAAAAAAGTGTCATTTAATGCTAATTTATTTAGCTGCTAAGTGGTATCAATAACTTTAAGTACATGTGTTGTGCAGAATTACATCTGATGGATAATGGGAGTGGCATTCCAGCTTGTGTTGAGCTCCATATTAATGGGCTAGGTCTTAGCCCCAGAAGTGCTTTCTATAATCTATGCTACTGCCATGTATTCAATAGAAAACCTCTGTATAATCATCACCACAGCAAGTGTCAGAGCAAAGCTAGAAGAATACTTGCTATTTTTTTTTTTTGTTGCTGAAATGTGCCTGGAAAGGGAATGGTTGGGTAGTTATAACCTTCCCCAGGAAATTCTGCTTTAATCAGAATTAAAAGCACCTCCACGTGCCCCTCAGCAGTGGATTGAGCTCCAGAGTCAGGCACTGCACGTGGCTTTGCTGTGCTGTGGGTTGTTCTTCAATTCCAAGCACAAACCACCAGCTACTGAGGTCAAAAATAGCTGATGGTGATGCCACGTTGATGTCAAATTGCTTCACTGATGTTGATCTCTTGAGACTTGAGTGCTTGGTTTAGGTACCAACCCCTAACCCTTTGTCACCTGTAGCTTGCTCAGGGCTGTGCTGAGCAGAGTGGCCCTCCTGTGGTAGTAGCAGATCCTTCTGTGGGCAACAAAAAGGGCTCTCAGATGAAATACGTGGATGAAGAGGAAGGTGAATGTTTGTCCCAAAGGTGGGGAGTTTCCCTGGTCTGATAGGATTTGGTGAATCATAACCATCAAGGTAGCAATGCCAGGTTTGAGCTCATTAACTGTCCCTGTCAACATGGCAATGTCAGAATGAAGTGGTGTTTGCATCAGCTTTGCCCTGCACCTTTTCCAGAGCCTGCTTTCTTATTCTTACTTCATCTTTTCCTTGAAGATGCAGCAGTTGTTGTTTGTTTGGGGTTTATTATAATCATACTTTCCAGTCTAGAAAAAAACAGAATCATGGGGGCTCCAGGAAAGCTGGGGAGGGATTTTAAGGCTTTGGAGTAGTGTCAGGACTGGAGGGGATGGATGCAAACTAGAGCTGGGTGGATTCAGCTCAGCCACGAGGAAGAATTTCATCCCCAGGAGGGTGGGGAGCCCCTGGCCCAGGGTGCCCAGAGAGGTGGGGGCAGCCCCAGCCTTGGCAGTTTCCCAGGCCAGGCTGGATGGGGCTCTGAGCACCCTGCTATGGTGGGAGGTGTTGGAACTGGATCAGCTTCAAGGTCCCTTCCAACCCTGGCAATTCCATGGTTTATGGAACAAAACATGAAAGGAGAAAAACTCTCTGAAGAATGGGCAAGCACCAGACTGGAACTGTGCCCTGGAACTGCCCATGTAGCTTCCTTGTCTTTTTTCCCTTTATGCCACAGCTCCTCCAACTGAAGAACTGCTGTGTGGGTCCTGTGGTCTATAGTGCTGTGTTCTTTTTGTCCTTGCAGTGATTGCTGATGGGGCCCTGGAGAAAACAGCTCTCACAGATGATGTGGGGAGTGAGGAAGACCTGTATGAGGATTTCAGGAGCTCCAACCACCGCTATGGCCACCCTGGGGGAGGAGGAGAGCAGCTTGCCATCAATGAGGTATGTAAGAATGGACTTTTATTTTAGTGGTGCAATGAGCAGCATATTAACAGGATCTGAGATGGGGTTTTCTGCCAAAATACACTGGTTTTTAGTGCCACCCTGTTACACACAGAATGCTTTCCAGTGGGGTGGACTGATGAGCTTTCTCACTGGAAGAGTGCAGCATGTTCACCACGAGTGACCTGTTGTCCTCTGTCTGCTTTCTCTCTATGCTCTGCTACCTTTACATGACCTCCACGAGCTGAGGAGGCAAGGAGAAAAAGCTGTATTCTATTTTCCTTGTGGCTAAGCTCTACTGAAACTGTTTCTGAGGCTCTGTGACTCTGACACAGTGATGCACATGCAGGGGGTATCAAGCAAGGAAATCTTTACAACTCTTTAAAATCAGAGGGAAAAAATGGATTTGACAGCACCTCTGTGTATCCATCATGCATGTTGTGGTTTTCTCTTTCAGTGTGCATTATTATTCAGCATAATTGTTGTTCTTTCTTGTCTTAAAAGTGGATTTTACTAAGTCAAATTCCATCGTGTAGCTTCCAATCAGAAGAGCAAATGGCTGTTTCCAGGCAGGTGTCATTCACCTAGTCTTTGCAGTGTGTGTGGGGTTTTGCTGGCCATTGACTGGAAGAAAAAAGATTGTTTTTCAGTTTGCTCCCTAGAAACTCACCTCTTCAGGGGCCAGCAAATCTGTAAGAACAGGCAGTACATTATTTGCTTTGCCAACTGGTTCCTACGGGTAATTAATCCATCAGTGAGCTCCACTGAGCCTTAGCAAAGTGCTTTCCTACACAACCACCTCCTGGAACAAAAGAGTACAGTGAAATACACAATTCTGAGGTGAAATGCTGCATCCACCAGGAAGGGATTTTCCATGGACAGGCATCTGAAGTGTTGCAATTGAAATCTCTCAGATAGATGGCAATCAAACAGGCTTATCTTCATCTTCCCTGCTGGTCCAAAAGCTGGGTATTGATTAGGCTCAGGTATTTTCCACAGGGATGGAAAACAGGAGTGATATAGGGTGAGGATATCACTGTCCAATCACTTAGTCACACTCACTGAGTAGTCTTGTCTTGTTTTATGGGGGTCCAAATTGCATTTTATTGGTCGTGGAGAAGGAAACTATGGCAACCACATTATTCTTAGTCTTCTTGGAAGAAGCAGCTTCCAAATAAACAGAGAAGGCTGAAATACATTTTTAAGGCAGTTGGCAGACTGAGTGTTGCATTAAAACACAAAACACCCAACCACTGAGTTTCAGCTCATTTGAGATCAAGAGAAAAAGGTTATGAAATACAAAAGAAACCTTTCATAAAGTAGAATAATTTATTGGCAAGAAGACTGTGAGGATAAAAGCAAGCTGGGAAGGTTGTATAGAGCCCACCTAAGAAGATCAGCATGAGAATGTGTGAGAGCCAAGAAAAATCAATCCAAAAGTAATAAGAGGGGTTTGGGATATGAGGAAAGAGGCAGGGGAAGTAATTTTCTTGGGGCATCTGGTTGACAGTCTTTCAGATGCATTGTTGATGCCCATGAAAAGGTATTTTTGTGTTTAAATTGTACTTGGTAGAGTTTGCTTTGCGTTGAGGTGGAACCTTCTGTGCCCTAGACAAGTAAATGTCTTAAACAAAAGATTTCAAACAACAGAAGCCACAAAACAAACACCAACAATCCAAACCAATAACAGCAACACCACCCCAAAGAAAACAAACCCCCAAACTCATAAAATGCTAATGCAGCTGAAATCAGAACAACATAATCTAATTTTCTTCACCTTATGGCATTTTTCACATTAGCTATCTGCATTCCAATTAAAAGGAATCTCTTGTGTGCTCTGAGAGAACAAATTTCACAGGAAAAAAAAAAATTGCACAAGTGCCACAAAATGTTATTATTCCCCTTTTTATATTTATTTTTTTCAGCATAGTTTGAAAAAGCTGTGGCCACAACAGACTCCCAGACTGAAAAGAGAATTAGAGTTATTGATCATATGGAAGCAATATGCAGCATTCCTGTGTAAGCTGGGAGAGGAGATGTATTACCCCTTTTATATCTTACTGGGAGTCTATTGCCCTCCCAGCTGATACTGGAGCTAATAGAAACCAGTTAACAAATACCTCTCCCTCCCCAGTAATTTGTTGGGGGTTTTTTTATTGAGGGCTTAATTCCTGCTTTTGTCTTGTGTATTTCAGCAACCAGGGTTGACAGCTGTGGTCCAAAAGCAGCAATTATGATTTATTTGCTGAGTGTTGTATAAAGCTCAGTGCTGTCAAGGCCAAGAAAGAAAGTTCCCCAGAGGACATAAATCTTCCCTGCTTCCCAGTCTTTGGTCCCAAGTGCTTGTGTAACTTTGTCCAGGGCTCAGATGTGAACGTTCAGTGTTGAGAGGGAATTGTGACTTCTTTTCCTGCCTGGTGGATTTAGTTGTTACTAGTTCTCAGCTCTGCAAGCTTCTCAGGTGGGTTCAGAGGGCTCGTTGCAATCCATTTGAAGCAAATGAGTATATTCAAATACTCTGCAGCTATGATGTCTCATCAAGCATCAGCATCAGGAGCTAAGTGGTCCCAGAGGTCACCAGGGCTGTATTTCTGCTCCCTACCATGGGCAGCTGTGGCTGCTCTGAGCCACTTTCTCATGCCCTCAGCAGCAGGAGGACTTGGTCATCCCCTGCACAAGGATGGAGATGGAGAGGGTGGTGGAAGCCAGTGGAGCTCCCTCAGTGCTCTGGATTATCCTCATCTGAGGAAAGAGTGTCTTGCAAGTGGATGTTGGGGTTTTCTGGAAAGATGGGAGGAATGGGATAACAAGAAAACCCCAGGCTTAGAGCTTGGGGTGGGAATAGCACATTTGGGGGGGCTGTCACCATTCCAACTCCTTCAGAAATGCTGAGGTGTTTCAGTGGAAGGAGCCCTGGGTGTGCACAAGGGAGAGGGTGGGTTATGGGGTTGGTCTCTGCATGGACTAACTCCTTCCAGAAGAAGCAGAACAGGAGCCTCTGTGTTTCAGCCCTTGGTGGGCATGGATCCAACCCCACACACATCCCAGCATGTTAGAGATAAGGGAAGATACTGCCCAAACTTCCAGCTGTGGCTAAAACATTCCCAAGTGCAAATGACTGGAGACATGATGGCTTTGGAGTTCTTCCCTCAGCCCTGACAGCTGTTGAGTTGTAAAGCCTCTAACAGCTCCTGTTGACACCCTTCAATGGTAGCCTGTGGGTAGGGACTCTGGAAGGTTTGCTGGCATTAAATGTGTTCCCAGTTACTGGGGTGTAGAGGGAGACTTGGCTCCACAAATAGTTCTCCCCTTGGAGGAAAAACTGATCCCACAGTGTTGCAACTCTTGAAGTTACTGGTGCCAAATCATCTTGGAAGTCTTCCTGTATTTTATCCAGTATATCCATGAGTTCCTAGAATGCTGCCTGATGCCTAAAGCAAGGATGGTGTGTCTGCTGCTGCTGGTTGTCTTTGTGTGGTGAAATGCTGAAGGATTTCACCAGTTGTGTGTGAAACAGGAGCCTTGCTTTCAAACCTGCCTTGGGAGCTCCTTGTTTGGCTCTCAGGGATCCTTGGTTTGCTGTTCCATGGGAGGAAGAGCATGAGAAGCAGCACAATATTTGCACCCTTCCTAGGATTTAACTCCAGAGGTGTAGCATAAAGTAAAACTGCAGCTCTTCCTGCTCACGATGGGGTGTGCAAAGGCAAATCTCTTCTGGGGGATCCTGCTGTTGGAATTCACTCTGTGTGAACTCAGTGTTTGAGTTGTGAAAGTTCCAGAAACACCTGTGGAGGATAACAGCAACATACCAGAGTGGATGCTGGAGCACAGAGTGGATGAGAGAAGGGATAATGAAGGAATGTCACAGAGTAGGAATGCTGGGTAAAGTCAGTGCAGAGGTTACTCCAGGTTTAAGTGTTTGCACAGGGGCAGAGGAGTGAATATATTGGATTTTATACCATACTTGTGCCTCGGGTTCCTCTCAGCATGGTTTTGATATCAGAACATTGCTCAGATTCATTCTCCTCTCTCCAAATCCTGATTTAGAGCAGCTCCTCTGCAAAGTTTTCTTTCTTTCTTTTCTCCTAATCCCCAGAAGACATTTAAACCCTGTGGTGGAAAAATAAAATCCCTCCTGATACTCCTGGCCCTCCGGAGAGCACCATTAATCCCTTAGAGATCTTCCCCATCAGCTCCAGCCCTGTCCTGTGACCAGGGCATCTCATCCCACGCTCAGCAAACCATCAGCAGAGTCAGTGGCAAGTTCAGCCCCATTTTCCTGCAGTGGAGGCATTTGACATTATTCCTGCAAAGCAGCAAACTCTGGGAGCTGGAATGGGGGAGAAAGATCAGCAGGAACAACCAGGCTGCTGGTGGAAAGACACCCCCTCCTTCGGGAGCACTTTGGGGCCAGCTCAGTGCCCTTGGCATGTCCCCAGAGAGCCAGTCCCAGCCCAGGTCAGTCACATGCTGCTCCTTGAAAGAGGAGGAAATGTCACTCCCATTAACCCTGCTACTCCCACACTGGGACCTGTAGGCAGAGGCACAGAATGGCCTTTGTGCCCACCCTGGGGCTGAGTGCCACCAGGAAAAGAGGGGAGCATCTTGTTCACTTACCACTGGGGCTCTCAATTCCCCATCCTCACTGATCACTTTGACAGCCAAGTTTGCACTTGGATCTTCCATCGTTGCTAATTTCTTGGCTGCTGGGGCCAAGCTCTTGGAGATCAGCTCATCCAGACTGGTTCTTTGGGGTGTGTTCTGCTGCAGTTTTTCCAGTCTGGAAAAAAAACAGGGATATCAGGAGAAGGTGGCCTTGGAGAGATGCTTGACCACATAAAATTCCTGCCCTGCTTTTCTGGTGTCTGCTCTGCTTCTCATACCCACCTTGTGTTTTCTACCATCTCAAATCTTTTCCATTCTCTTCATGGAGCTCCTTGTTCTCCTTTAATTGCATCAGGAGCCAGTGAAGGAGGAACATGGGGAGATCTTCAGGGAGCTGTTACTTGCAAGCTGTCCTGCTGTTTCCTACACCCACCAGGCTGGCATTTTCTGTGCAGGTGAGAAGGCTGAGCAGTCAGAGGAGTGTCAAACACTGCAACTCTGTTTTTTAAGGTGACAGCTCAAGGAACCCTGTGCTCATCTTTCATGATGTGTGGACTCGACAGAATATGCCAGACAGCCCAAACCTGCACATGTTCCTTCCAAATTTCTGCACAGCCAGTTTTTTCCATGATGGTTTCTTTTCCATGATTTTATTTTCTGTGATTTTTTGTGGTGTTTTTTTCTGTGATGTTTTTTTCTGTGTTGGTTTGCTAAGCAAGTCCTGTCCTTGTTTTAAATCATTGCCAGCGTGGCCCAGCAGAGCATCTGCTCTCCTGCAGTGTACCAAGGTGGCTGTGCCTTCCCCCACGCCACACTCAGGGAAAAGCCAATTTCCATTGAGAATTATCTCTTGGTGCTGGAGCAAGAGAACAACTTGGAACATTTTGGCAGCATTATGTGATCAGACCATCCAGGGAAAGGCTGGAAAAGCTGTGTGGGCTGAACCCCTGCAGTGCTAGCTAGAGAAACACGTGGTGGGAGTAACTGTGCTCTAGTAACACACTAGAATTCCAATGAAATTCTGGGCCTTTGACAGACTGCTTTCCATTTGAGAATGAGAGGATCACATGGAGTTGAAGGAGCTGTACTTGTTCTGATGCTTTCTGGCTCAGGAGTGAGTGACACTCTTTTTGGGGAGGTGTTACTGAGAGTTAATTCCATGCACAACAGGGTTGATAGCTGCTCAGTGCTCAGAGCTGCTTAGTTTGGATGCTGGGCAAAGTGTGTGGGATAGTTGGGAGTTAAGGAAACTTGGTTTCCATGGATTGGTTTGAGCCATCTCTCACAGTTTCATTCTCAGTCTTTGTTTCAGTGGCTGAACTGAAAACTGAGTGGAAATTAATCAAATTTGTCCATTGAACATCTGCTCTTCCCCCTTTGCTCTTGGGAGACCCCACCTTGAATACTGCATCCAGTTCTGGTGTTCCCACCATAAAAGGGACATAGATCTGTTGGAATGAGTTCCTTCTTCACCTCTTGCTGAAGCCACCTACCACAGGAGCATAGCTGATGAGTGAGAAATGAGGGCAGGAGCAGGAGGGCACTCTGGTCTGTACATCCAAAAAGCAGAGGGACATAGCTGGGGCTGGGGGTGTTTCTTAAAGACAGCCCCAACAATGAAAATTCACTTCATGTTCCATTTCAGCATCTTTTTCTCTGCATTTTCATCTTGGTATCAGTTTCCCCCCAACTTCTCCTTTCAAGTGGTCTCAAAGCAGTGCCCAATCTACTCTCCCTTTTAAGATGTCTTTGCAGCTGGTCAGTCAAACTTCAGTGCTTGAGTGTGTTGAGTGGCAGAGATTCAGGAGATGACTGGAGATTTACATCATCATGGATTTCAGAAACTGCCTGTGGCTCTGAGCCACTCACCAGTGTGTGCTTTGGTGGGTGATCAGAGTTAGTTTCCAGTATCACTCAGTCCCTAGAGAGGATGGCAGTTGCTGTGCAGGTTTCAGAGCAGCTTGTGTGCTCATGCTTCCCATTCACCATCATCTCCTGAAGATCCATGGTCTTCCCAAATACCATCCAGTGGCTTATGCCTCTGTGGGCTTGAAAAACTTCCATGAAACTGAAGTCTGCAGCTTAGGGATCTAAGTGTTACTCTGTGGTGCATCTGGCAGGGAGAATTGGTTTCTCAAAGCCATGAAGTGGATGCATCATCCTCTGCATTATCCCTCTTTGTTTATATCTAAGGTTAGAGACCTGCAGCACCTTTAAGTTCAGAAACAAGCAACTGAAATAATTCTAGACTTGGTTTTATAACACCTCAGAAAAAAACAGGTACCTTAAATATAACAGAAGGAGAGAGTGGAGGTTGTTTGACTGCTTAGCACTTTATAAGCCCTGCTGAGGTTAGCACAATTTGGGAAAAACAAAAACATAAAATAAAAGGAAAGAGCACAGCCACACCATAGCTTCTAAACCTTTTCCCTTTTTAATCTCTCACCTGCTGTGTTCTGGGATGCATAGAGGAGCTATAAAGACCTTGGAGAAACATTATGGGCATTGATGTGCTAACACCTGAAAAAAAAAGACAGCTTTTTTAATGGTTTGGGGATTTGGGATGGATTGATTTATTTCTTGTGTTTGAAAGTGAAGTGCAGAGTCATCCTCCTTGCACTCAGCTCCCTGCAGTAGCCTGCACTCCAGGGGCTCTGTTTCCAAAGGGCTGTGTGGGAGGTGAGAACTGGAAGATGTGGAATTATCTCCTGTCAGTGAAGGACTTGAATTCTGGGTCCTCCTTTTGCTTTCCTGGGGAAAGAAAAGGGCTGTAACAGGAGTCAAAGAGCCTGTGTGTGCTGGGTGCTCCCCAAGAAGAGCTTTCCAAGGAGGAATCCCTCCTCTTCCTGCTCCTGACACTGGTGGGAGCTGTGCTTAGGCAGGGGCATTTGTGAGTGTACCCCAGACAGCTTGATGCTTGGTGAGTCCAGCAGCAAAATGAGTTAGATCTTGGTTAGTGCTTCTCTGGTTGCAGAGATTGGGGCTTTAGGTGCCTCAGCTCCACAGCAGCCTTGGCAGAGGTCGCCAGGTCCTTTGGACACTGACTTGAGGATCCCACAACTCTTTTGGACACTGACTTGAGGATCCCACAAATCCTTTAGACAATGACTTGAGGGATCCCACCAGTAACCAGCCAGCAGAGTGCCAACAAGAACCACTTCTCCTGGCCCCCCCCAGTCTGCTGGCAAGCACGCTGAGGGGCGAGGGGAAGCCCCTTGGGCCTAGGCCCGGGCCTGTGCCATGCCCTGGCACCTGGGGTTGGCCCTGCTCCCAGCGGCGGGATTTCCACGCTCTGCCTCTGTCTCTCTGGCACGCTCTGGGATGCAGGTGGAAGGATTAAAAGAAAAAAAAATCCACTGCTTAATCCACTCCTGACCCTCCTTAAAAGCCTCCCCTGCTGCCCACGGGCGCGTTGCTAAGGCCTGCCCCGTATCCTGGAGACGGCGCCCAGCAAATCGCGGAGCCGCTCTCTGGGAAGCCGACGTCGGATTGCAGCGCTCCGGCTTTCCGAGACAGAAGGAATTTCCCTCCCCATCTTCCCTCTGCCGAAGAGATGGCGACCGTTCCCTGGGCACAGAAGACGTGGCCAGCTGCCTGGGTGCTGCCGAGCACCACCCTGAGATAAGGGGGTGTGCTGGGGGGCGGGTTGGCACACGTGCGGGACCGGCCATGGCCGCTGCCAACCCTTCAGACGCCCGCTTTTGAGAGCTGCAAAGCAGCTTCTGTGCCAACCCCTCTGCCCCCCGTCCCTGCAGCCATCACTTAGAAGCCCTGCTGCTTGTGGGTTTTTTTCTCTCTGGTCCTGAAGCCATGGCAAAAGTCCCCGAGAGAAGCAGGCACAAATGGAGTGCTCTTCACGCTTTCCTCCGCTGCAACATGAACCCAGAGACCCAACGGGTAGTGGTCTTTGTCATCCTGCTCTTCCTCATCATCGTCAACGTGGTGCTGATGTTTCTGTTGGCATTTCACTGAAGGAGGACTCTGGTGTTTGGGGGTTTCCAGGACTGGGAGACAAATCAGCAGGTCAGCTTGTCGTTGTCTGCCTCTGGTCTGCTTGTCTGCCGTGCCAGTAACCGTGTGTCTCAGAGTCCCCCCTCCTTTGTTTTTGAATCATCACCTCCTTCCCCCCACCCTGCTTCCCCTCGCTCTCCTCCTCTCATCACCCCGTGCCTTGCAGCCTGGATCACCACAGAGAGGGAAAGAGGGAACACAGCCAACCTGCTTAATTGTCACCGCGGCACTAATCAGCCTCCATCCCTAACGATGCCGGTACAGTGCCCGCACAGAGCGGTCCTCAGCCCTAGAGTGGGCTTCTCAGGGTGCTGCTGCTCTGTTTGCAGAGGGACAATCAACCTCTAAGGAGCCTTTCCACAAGGATCTGCTCCCTGTAAACACCTGCTGGATAAAGCTGACCCCCCCAGCACCGCCGCCGAGGGCAGAGCACCGCCCCGTTAGCCAGAGCCATCCATCACTAGGCTTGCAGCAGGAATTGAGGCTGAATCAGTTGCTGCAGCAGTGTGGAAGGAGGGCTCCCTTGGCTTTTATCCCCTCACCTTGATCAGATCTCAGTGCTCATCTGCTCCAGGTATGCAAAGGGCCGGCAGGGCCGCGGCGCAGGCACGCGGTTTTCTCTGGCCAGTAGTAGCCACGCACAGTGGGGGAGAGACCCAAGGAGCAGCCCTGTAGACCCCTCAGGAGGGGAGGGAGCAGCACAACGTGCTCACCCCGGGCCTCTTACCTCCCTGATGTTCTGTCAGCAGCCCTGTACAGCAGCACTTCCAGCGTGGGCACTGGCACCCCAGTGGAGCATCCCTCTGCTTGATGGCATCTGGAGACAGAGAGATTTGGAGAGGAAGCCACAGTGTTTCTAGTGACATCACTCATATCTGTGCTGGGGACCATGCAAAAAAAATCCAAGCTCTTAAAATTCAGCAGGATCCCTCTTTTTGTGTGTTAGGTAATCTGCAGTTTCAGTCCAGCTTGCACGAGGGCAGTGCATTTGCTGGCACTAGTGGTTGAAGTCACTGCCAGTCCTTTCAGACCTGGCTGAGCTGATGTTGAGAAAGGCCTGATGGTGGTGATGTGTGTGTCAGCACGAGTGATGTACCCTGTACCAGTCACCTGTGTGATTGTGTGTGGAACATGTTGGTGTTGTGCAAAACCACGTCACTTCGGTGCACAAAGAAATGGAATTTGTACTTGGTGAGCAACTTTGTCACATCTGAGTGTGGAGCCAGAGCATCCTTTCCCATGAGAGAGGAGGGTCTCCCACAGTGGTGGTTGTGGGGCAGCAGCAGGTCCCAGCTCTCTGCACTTCTCTGGCCATCTCTGATGTAGATGAGCAGTTCTGAATCATTAAAAGATCTCAGAGAGCAAATCTTTGCTCTCCCCTCTAAACTTTGTGGTCTGAGTTGCAGCTGGAAATAGAACTTTATGGTGTAGGGTGGAAATAAAAAAAAGGATTGTTTATTGGAAAGGATAAGTGAAAGGTGTGAACTCATCCCTTGGTCTTCAAATGACAGGTGAAGGACCAAAGTGTGGCTTTGGGGTTGTAGGTGTTGGTGACAGAAAGCTTCTGGCAGCTGCTTGTGAGGGCAGGTGCTACCCAAGGGTTGAGCAGCCTCTGGATGCTGTGGGTGTTCAGCTCTCACCCTGCATCTGGTGGGTGTTTTGCCCTCAGCAGGAGCAGCCATGGGCCTCAGCCAAGTGTTTGAGTGGTCAGTGGTGGTTGTTGTCCCACATCTGTGGACAGGAGGGAGAGCCAGACATCATTTCTAAAGGGAGATCTGGGGTTTAGATCCTATCTCTTCTTAATTTGTTCTCCCAGGCTAGGCTCATTTCTGTGGTGATATGTGGTATCTGCTGTCTTTGTGATTTATTCTGGGAATCTAAGGCATGAGCTGGCCAGATAAGAAACACAGTAAGCATTTAGGGTGATACCATCAACAATTACTGTAATGAATGTTTCCAGTGTTTTGATCTAAAGAAAAAAAAAAGCTGAAGAAGTCCCCTTATGCAGGTTAAAGAAAGATTTTTTCAGAGGGGGAGTACTTGTTATTTATACCACATCCCTGGGCTTGTTGCTTACAGAACGTGCTGGAAACTCTGGAATAAAATGGTGTCTTATTTAAATGTTCTGTGGCTTGGTTTTACTCCAGGCACAACCATGGCTGGGCTCAGCACTGGGACTTGAAGCAGTAGCAGGGACCTGCTGTGTGCATTGGGAGAGAATCACCAGAGGGGTGGGGAGGGCAGAAATGCTAAGTTTTGGGTCACCAACACCCTGCTGGACTCCTCTGTGGGGAGAAGGTGAAGAGGAAACATGGGGAACTGTGCATGGCTCTTTGGAGAGAGGGAGCCCACCTTGGTGTGGAACTCATGCACACACATGGACAGCAAAGCTGTGTTCCTTTGGAGGATTCTGAGCTGTTTGCTAGCAAGGCAGTTTGTATTTTCTTTTAAAATGGGTTTTTTAAACCTTACTTATAATACAAATGGAGATTAATTTGCCTTCAAGCTAGAACTGATTCCATGACTCGCTGTATCTTTTGGGGGAGGGGACAGCATCAGTCATCAGCAGGCAGAGAGCTCTGGGAGCTGCATGGTGCCCTTTCCCTCCACAAAGGGCTAAATTCAACATCCCAGGCTGCTTCCATTCCCAGGTTAACCAGTTAAAACCAGAGCATCCAAGAAACCAGTACAAATTGCATGAACCAGGTGTGTGCTCCTTGTTCTCTACTCAATGTAGACTTCAAAACTGGTGCTGAGGGGAGGAAGGGAGCCAGTCAGTCTGACACAGGTTTCATCTCCAGCCAAACTGGAACCAGCAACTAGAAACTGTAGATCTGGGAGCCCTAAAGTCATGTTCAAACCTGAGAGTTCAACCCCAGGTCTTTGAAACCAAAGAAAAGAGTGAGTGGCTGATTTCCAGCTGATTTCCAGCAGCAGCCCAGTAAATCCCCATTTGGCTGTGTGCACCCACCTCCACCCAGTGCTGTGAGAGCTGGGAGCCAGGGGAGCACCCCAGAAGAGCTGGAAAGGGGGGGAAGAGAGCAGTTCTGGGCTGTCTGGGGGTCAGTGGGACTGGGATGCTTCAATCCCACCTTAACCTGGGGTGTGATGGGTGCCACTCCACTGCCAGAGGAGTGGCTTAGCCACAAGTTGAAGACACTTAAACCACTTTGAAGCCTTTGAGTATTTCCAGCTCCTTAAGCCACTTTAAGGCTTTAGGTGGGTTTAAATTGCTTAAAACACTTGAAGGCCTTAGCTGAGTTTAAGCTGTTTAAGCTGATTTTGAGCTTTGGGATGACTTCAGTTCCCTGGCTTTGAGTGCTTAAGGAGGTTGGGGTCCTCTGAGCTCTTCTGAGCAACTGGAGCAAGGCTGCAGCACATCCCCCTCCCGTGCCCTTTCTCCCTGCAATGTCCTGGGTGTGCTTCCATCCTTCCCTTTCTTAGTGGGAAACCAACCCAAACAAGGCCAGGGCTTGAAGATCCACGTGGGAGGGGTGTGGACTGACCTTCCTCCACCAGCCCAGCCAGCTGCCTGGGCAGGATAGAGTGTGTGGGGTCTGGGAGCTTGGAGCCCTGTGGAAGTGCTGCACCTCCCTGGCAAGTTAGTCTTTTCAGGGCTTTCACCCACTGTGGGCAATAATATGTTTAAAGAAGTATTCTGGGGAAGCTTGTATGAAGGGTTAAAATAGAAGCTACTTTACAGGTTTATTTACTGTAAACACTGCCAGCAACTGCAGCATCTAACCTGAGACAAAGAACAATCTGCAGAGTACTAACAGGTTCTAGAAGGGCTTTGCTCCTGTTAATTCCTGCTCCCAAAATGTGCAGATTCCCTTGAGACACAGCTCATGGGGGGCTCTAGATGAGTAGGTGTCCTCCTCAGCTACAGGTAATGAGCCTCCCTCTCCCATAAGGAAGTCCTTTCAGCCCAAAGTAAAACTATCTACAGCAAATTCAGTTGGTTTGTAAACAAATTCAGTTATTTTGTAAACCATTTCAGCTGATTTGTAAACCATTTCAGTTGATTTATAAACAATTTCAGATTGTTTCACATTATCATAATCAGCTCCCATATCTTAGAGGTGAGGAACCTCCAACTTGCATCACTCTGGCATTTGAAAAAAAAAACAACATATAAAATCACATTTAAGTGGACTCAGCTGGCCTTGCACCTGCATGCTCTGCTCACATGGAGGCTGAAGTAACATGGAGCACCAGCTCTGCCTCCTCCACCTTCTGCAAGGGTTGTTCCCTCCTCCTGGAGCACTTGGGGAAGGAAGCTTCAGAGCTTCTCCTTGCCTGACTCTCCTCCTCTTCCCATCTGTTCCAGCCACTTGTGAGGGGGAATGGAGGCTCAGATGTTATAAATAAGAAGGGAATCAAGTAATGAATGCCAGTCAGAGTGGAAAACAGATCTTAGCAAGTGAGTGTGATGGAAATAGTGAAGGTTGGGTAAATGGAGGCAGCTTTACTGGGTGGGACATGAGGAGCTCTGCTGTGGAGTTGTGTCCGTGGGGCTGGCACCCTGCAGCAAGTGGAGTCTAGAGACACTAAATCCAGCTCCTCCCTGGCAGGGAAGGACCCTCAGGGGCTTGGTTCATTCCTGCTGCCCAAGATGAACCCTCCCCTGGGGTGCCTGTCTCTCCACAGAGGGAAGATGCTCAGTTAGAACCATCAAGATAACTCGTTCAGACTGAACCCTGCTGCTTAGATGACTCTGAGAGGTAAAAAATCATCTCTCTTGTCCATCATGGAACAGGGAAGCTCTAAGTTGTGAGAGGCAGCAAGATGCAGCTGTCAGGACATGTGAAAACCATCCTGTGGGTTCAGTTCAAGGGAGAGGCTACTTGGCTTCTACCCAGAGCACATCACTGTTTGTGTGAATGAAGCACCACTTTGGGGTGAGAGTGGAAGGGATTTTTTTCTCTTTAACTCCTCTGCTGGACTTTACCTGAGAGAAGGCAGAAGAAAAAGCTCTGGAAGTGCTGGGTGAGGGAACCAGAGCTGGGCAGTGGAGGAGAGAGGCTTTGGGATCAGGATTGCTGCAAGCTTTAGATGTTTAATGTGTTCAGTCTGCACCACACCAGAGTGCATTTGAGTGCAGAAGGGCTTGGGCTCAGGTGCCTCTTTTAGAGCTGAAAAGTAACTTCCACTAAATTCTCCCTGAATCTGCCCTGTTCCCAGTGACTTCTGACAGCATTTTGTGGCTCTACACAACCCAATGTGTTTGGCATTATCAAGAGAGGGCTATTCAAATTTCATTCTAACAGAAGTAGCTGAAAGAGGAGCATTGCTAAAGGCATGGAATCAGGATGGGGGGGGTTGGAAGGGACCTCTGGAGATCAAGTCCAACCCCCTGCCAGAGCAGGGGCACCTAGATCAGGTCACACAGCACAGATCCAGGGTTGGGATGATTCCAGAGCAGGAGACTCCACAGCCTCCCTGGGCAGCCCCTGCCAGGCTCTGCCACCCTCACCATGAAGTTTTTTCTCACCCTGTGTGAGATCAGCCTGTTTCATCAGCTCCTCTTCATAGGGGTGGCCAGTTGTGGTGCAGTGTGGGGCTAAGTGGGATTCTCTCATCCTCTCCTTCCCCCTCAGCCTGTTTTTGTCCAAATGGAAGCACTGCATTAAACTGTTTCTGGGTCACTGGAGGGTCATTTGCTATCCCAAGGCAGCCTGCATTTGAATTTTCATTCTGATGCTTCGTTAACTCTCTCCTGATTGACTGGCTGCAGTTATCCTGCTGGCCTTTGCAGTAACTGTGTTCCTGCTCTGGGAAGAGGCAAAACCAGTAAACCCAGAGAAGCAGACACCAAGCCACGTGCCCAGTGTGACATGGGCATCAGGTAGCTGTGGATTTGAGGGGTTTCTGTTTAGTTTAAAGGGTTTTCTGTTTAGTTTTGAGGGGTTTTTAATTGTTGGGGGGTCCTTTTGTGTCCTAGAGCAGGCCCTGTCTGGGGTGTGCAGTAAATAGCTGTTGTCCCTCAGTGTAATTATTTAAACTCTGCAGGAGACTTAATTTAAGCAGCTTAAGTGCTAAGTTTAACCACCTTAAAGACTCTATCCAGCCAAGACCAGCTCTGAGGCCTCAGAAATGCTTTCTGCTCTAAACATTGCCACCCCAGGTTTGCTTGCCAGGCTTTCCAAAGCTGGCACCACAAGAGCATCTTCCACCAACCTGCCACTGAGCCTTGGCTGCTTGGCTGGGGCAAAGGCACCAGGAAGAAACTCCAGCCCATCAGATTTACAGCAGGAAATGTGCCAGGTCCAAGTGATTCTGAGTAGCCTCTTGAGAGCAAAGGCAGTCAAAGCAACTGCCAGAGCAGCACCAGGGTGCAAACAGTTCTCTCCACTGGCTTGGCCCAGCAGCAGGGGTGCCAAGGCAAGTGGGCACCTTGGCAGAGCCAGCTGCTCCCTCAGAAGTTGCTGACAGCTTGACTTGCTCTGTCCACAGCTCATCAGTGATGGCAGTGTGGTGTATGCAGAAGCCCTCTGGGACCATGTCACCATGGACGACCAAGAGCTGGGATTCAAGGCTGGGGATGTCATCGAAGTAATGGATGCTACCAACAAGGAGTGGTGGTGGGGGAGGATTCTGGACAGTGAAGGCTGGTTTCCAGCCAGCTTTGTAAGGGTAAGAGCTTCATGTTTCTTTACACCTCTCCATTAGCACCAAGTGTTTGGGATTTCTCTGGAGTCTGCAAGGGTTCCTCTGTCTTAGCACTGTCACTGCTAAGTAATTATCTGACATGTCTTGTCACTGAGCTGCCACCAGCCTGGAGAGGTCCCTTTTTACATGAGGGGGGTTCAGCTCCAGCTTCTGGAGTTAAATTAAGCTGAGCCAGCTTGGGGACCTGCTCTGCATGGTGGTTTTACCTGCTCATCTATATCTGTAAAGGCCACTTTGTGCCCAAGCACAGAGTGAGCAACAGCTACTCTGCTAGAGGAATCCCAGATGCAGCTGGCAAAGGTTTGCTCCCAAGGTGACCACTTCAGATAATACAGGTGAGCAGGGCACCAAATTCAGCTTCCTCCAGCTGGTGCTGGGTGCCAATGCCACCTCCCAAGCTGCCTGGATAACTACATCTGCTGGCACCACTGCAGGGCAGGCTCCTCAGTACTGCCAAGGTAGTTAGGTGCCCAGGGGCAGAGATTCTCAGCCCTTTAGCTCTTTATCCGGGTCACTTCAGATCACAAGCCACCCAAAAGGGGTGTGCCAGTGGCAGTGCCAGCCAGTAGCAAAGCTGAGGGAACAACCTCTCTTAGCAGAGTAATCACCACACTTATTCAAGTGAAGATTTCCTGCTAATTATCAGTGAATCTCAAGCTGAGGGCTGGGAAGGTTGGTATGTCTGGGGACTTAGAGAATTATCTGCAGGTCTCCCAGTTACTCCACACAAGTTTCAGGCCAAGGGTTGATTTAAGGCTGGCCAGCATTCTGCTCACAGTCAAGGAAAACCAGGATTGCATATCCTGAGGGCTTCAGCAGCTGGAAACAGTGAGTAAGTGTTGTTTGATGCAGAGATCTCTATCAAGTGGTAATTAAACCTACTCAGAAAAAAACTGCAGGAAAATCTGAAGCAACTTTGCTTCATTGCACTAAAAATACCTTTAGTTAGTTATTCCTGCTCTACTTCAGTGGTTTGCACTTCTCTGGCATTGAGCATTTGACAAAGTATCTCCTGGGAGCTGCTAGGGCCACCACATGCAAGAAAGTTCCCAAGTGAAATTCCCCAATAATGACCTGCTGTTAACAAAGGTGCTGTTGCTGTTGCTGGCCAAACAGGCTCTGTAGGATGATGTGGCTACAAAACACTGCTGCTTGTCTCTGCCCAGGCTGTGCTGCCATCTGATGGGCACTAGGAAGGAACTGTTACCTGGAATTTAATGCCACTCCCCACCACGTTATATGCCCCCTGGCACCTGGATCTGCTTTGATATTAACATTAAATTCTCTTTATACAGTCTTGGGGAGGCAGATACTGAGGCTGGTTCCCCCCTCCCTGAGCACCCCCCTCACAAGTACCCAAGCAGATTTCACCTGCTAAACCATTTTTTGTCCCAAATCTGTCTGTATTCACCCCAGAGGACACCCTGTAGCTCCTGTGAGTTGAGATGCCCACTGAAAACCCCCACAGTGGGGACATCCCAGTGTGACTGGGAGTCCCCTCCTCGAACTACCCGGCCTTAGCTTCCCCAGGGGGAAAACACATTTGCAGGGAATCCAGCAATGCCCACGGGGAACATGTTGTGTTTCTGGCACAGCTACGAGTCAACCAGGATGAGCCCATGGAAGATTACCCCCTGAAGGTGGAAGGTGGCAGAGAGGAGGAGTCCAGCAGTGGCAGCCGCCGCTTTGGGATGGGGCAGAGCACCAAAGACCAGATGAGGACCAACGTCATCAACGAGATCATCAGCACAGAGAGAGACTACATCAAGCACCTGAAGGACATCTGTGAGGTAGGGAAACAGGGGGAAGGGAATGGAAGAAGTTGTTTGAAGGATAATGGAGTAGTTGTCATTCTTGCCCAGAGCCAGGTGACTTGGTCTAGGTGACCCTGCTCTGGCAGGGGGTGTTGGACTAGATGATCTTCTAGGTTCACTACAGAGCACCCACTTGGGCTCTGATTAAATGGGATTAATTCCATTTCCCAAGGCAGGGAAGAGTGTCTAGTGCTGCTGTCCCCTTTCCTACCCTTTCTGAGGCAGTAGCAGCAGCAGCAGCCTTCAGGCAGGTTGTGCTCAGAGCAAAACAACTGGGGGATGTTCAACCAATTAGATCTTTCAGTTGGGGATGTTCCACCCAGTGAGACAGCTCTTTGGAAGAGACAGGTTGTCATCTGCACCAGGGTCAGGGAAGGGAGCTGGGAAGAGCTTTGCAGCACAGCTCTCCCCTGGAATGACACACAAACGTGGTGCAGCTCCAAAGAGGCAGTAACTGCTAAAAGATGGATGTGGCTGTGCAGGAAGGGGAGCCAGGACCCTAGTGTGGAACTGCCTCCAGTCTGGGGGGGGTTTCTGTTGATAACCAAAGGTGACAGAGCCAGTAGCCAGGAGGTTTTCCATGTGGTTCCCCCCAGGGTTACATCAAGCAGTGTCGTAAGAGGGCTGACATGTTCACAGAAGAACAGCTGAAGACAATCTTTGGGAACATTGAGGACATCTACAGGTGCCAGAAGAAATTTGTGAAAGCACTGGAGAAAAAGTTCAACAAAGACCACCCCCATCTGAGCGAGGTTGGCTCGTGCTTCTTGGAATATGTAAGTAAACTGGGCTTCATGGGAAGGGGTGGCTGAGCACAGATGAAGCCAGAGGGTTTAGAAATTGAGCTGAGGGAACTGAAGTTGTGTTTAAAAAAACCAACCCAACCAAATTCTACATCACCCCCCACCCTGTTCAACCACTACCCACCTCCCAGAGAACCATGGGCTCTGTGGAAAGAACCTCCCCAAAGCACCCCAGCTTCTGAGCACTACATTCCCTGCCAGAAGGGAATGCAGGCAGATTCCAAAAGCTCAAGCTGACCCCGAGTTCACAGCCATGGCATTTTCAGGGCAGTGATGAAAACCATTCAGCTGAGCACAGGCCAGAAACCCTGGAAGTGTCTCCATCCCTCAGATGAGCTGCACATGCTGTGACTTGTAACATCCTCTGCTTGTGGGGAGGACACGAGGAGGACACAAACTTCCAACCAGCTCATGGGGGACACTGGGACCTGCTTGGGGGTGAAGCTGGGCCTCACCACTCAGCGAGGCCACCACTCTGCTAACCCACGACCTTGGGAACTCCCTTTGCTTCCCTTGCAGCAAACTGAATTCCAGATCTACTCAGAATACTGCAACAACCACCCCAACGCCTGCCTGGAGCTGTCGCGCCTGGCCAAGCTCAGCAAGTACGTTTACTTCTTCGAGGCCTGCCGCCTGCTGCAGAAGATGATTGACATCTCCCTGGATGGATTCCTCCTCACCCCCGTCCAGAAGATCTGCAAATACCCTCTGCAGCTGGCTGAGCTGCTCAAATACACCAACCCCCAGCACAGGTAAGGGGCTCGGGGGTGTGGAGTGAGCGGAGGGATCGTGGGATGGTGTCTGGGGGAAAGGAGCTCCAGAGCTTTCCCTGTTGGGAACAGGGCCATCTCAGCTAGAGCAGGGTGCTCAGAGCCTCCTCCAGCCCCACCTGGAATGGCTCCAGGGATGGGGCCTCCACCACCTCCCTGGGCAACCTGTCCACCTCTCATGGGAAAGAACTTCTGCCTGAGTTCTCATCTCAATCCACTCCTTGCTCATTTCAACCACTGCCCCTTGGCCTTTCACTCCAGCCCCTCTCCAGGCTTTGGACCCTTCAGCACTGCAAGGTACTCTAAGGTTTCCCTGGAGCCTTCTCTTCTCCAGGCTGAACAACCCCAGCTCCCTCAGCCTGTCCTGGAAGCAGAGCTGTCCCAGCCCCCTGAGCATCTCCGTGGCCTCCTCTAACCCAGCTCCACCAGCTTCCCAGGGGAGCTCTGCCCAGAGCAAAGCAGCAGAATCCCCTCTCTCCATCTGCTGCCCAGACTGGGCTGCCCTCCTTAGCCCTCTGTTGCAGCAGGTCGTGTCATTTTTGTCTGGCTTAACTCCTCTGCCCTCCCCCAGGGACTTCAAGGATGTTGAGGCTGCCTTAAATGCCATGAAGAACGTGGCTCGGCTCATCAACGAGAGGAAGCGGCGGCTGGAGAACATTGACAAAATTGCCCAGTGGCAGAGCTCCATCGAGGACTGGGAGGTGGGAGCCCTTCCCTGGGACTGGAATGTTCTGTGCTGCCCCTTTCCTCCCCCCACCAACACCTGCTGCTGCACCAAGAGCCCCCTAAATTCCCTGGGATTGCAGTCTGCCCATCACTCCCCTCCGCTAGCACCTGGGGTGGGGGGTTGGTTATTGATCTATTGATATTGATATTTAATCAGATGTGACCTTTTAGTCCAGCTGAAAAGGTCTAGCACAAAACCCACCTTTCCACCTTCCCTGGGATTTTTGCTTCACTCTTTTCCTTATAAAGATAAAATGGCCACGTCCCTACCTTGTTTTTTTCCTCTGCCTCTCCCATTTCATCTGGATTTCAGACTCTCAGGCTGAGCAGAGCTGCCCCTTGATGCTTAAGAAGCCACATTATTCTGGCAGAAAGGCAAGCTGTGCTTTAGTTCAAGTGAACATTCCCTATGGACTCATCAAACAAAAGATTTGCTAAATAAAATTAACCAAAAGAACTAATTTTTTCATCCTAGCCCAAAAGGCTCCTGCTCATTGCCAGAAGTTTCCTCAGCAGGAATTCAGGCCCCTCAACAGGTTCTCCTATGAGGTTCTGGGCTTGGTTCTGCCCTGGTTTCAGAGAGCTGAGTCCCAGCTGTTGTGTGTGCTGTTCTCAGGGTGAAGATGTGCTGGTCAGAAGCTCAGAACTCATCTATTCTGGGGAACTCACCAAAATCTCCCACCCTCAAGCCAAGAGCCAGCAGAGGATGTTCTTCCTCTTCGACCACCAGCTTGTCTGCTGCAAGAAGGTAATTTAGCCCCAGTGCTGCCTGGAAGACCTGGAGGGAACTCTCTTCACCCCTCCACTGGCACCACACGTGCTGCTGGCACAGAGCTTTGCCCGTGCCTTGGGTGCAGGCTCTTCCCCTGGTGTCCTGGGGTGTCCTGTGCACCTGCCCACAGCAATAAGCTGCATTAATTCACTCCTGGCCTAATTCTTCTAGCAAGAGAAGCAAACCTCACCCTGCTGCCAGGGTTAGGGTCTATTTTCATCAACTCAGGGATAAGCACTGTGACCCAAGGGCTTAGAAATGTGAGGTGAATCCTGTATTTAGAAGGGAAGACCTGTGAGCCTGGGCTGTCCCCAGGACTAGAGTGACATCATGTGTTGGGTTGTAAATACAGCCCAGGCTGGTTTTCCTCACCTAAGGAGTAAATCCTCAGAGGAAAGTTTCCTTCCACTGGACTGTCAGAACTGAAAATACCATTTAATTTTGCATATTCCATGGCACACAGGTAGCTCTAGGTAAGCAGCTGGAGTCCCTCACTCCTCACAGATTGACCTAGCAACACAAGAAAAAGCTAATTAATTATTTTTTACTCACTGGGGCTGTAGGAATCAAATACCATCTTCTGCCACTGGCTCAACAAGGCTTTGGGAACATGTTAACACCACAGGATTGCCTCTCAGTAGGAGCTCTTCATTCAGGGGATGCCCAGCCCACCCTGACCCCACCACCCACTTCCCCCCAGTGCTAGTGGCTGGCATTCTGCCACTCCAGTCTGGATCAGCTTATTCTTACAGGTTGGAAGTGAGTGGCAAGGAGATGAACCACTGCAACATCTCCAAGAGAAGGGGTGTTTCGGGAGCTGAGTCTCTGCTTTCTCTTCCAGGACCTTCTACGCCGGGATATTTTGTACTACAAGAGCAGGATCAACATGGACGAGATGGAGATGCTGGATGTGGAGGATGGGAAGGACAAGGACTTCAACCTCAGTGTGAAAAATGCATTCAAACTGCAGTGCAGGGACAGTGAGGAAATCCACTTGTTCTGTGCAAAGAAACCCGAGCAGAAGCAGCGCTGGCTCAAGGCCTTTGAGAATGAGAGGAGGCAGGTGCAGCTCGACCAGGAGACAGGTAGGGGAAGGGCAGTGCTGGGAGGCAGAAGTTGCTGATGGGTTGGGTTTTGGCTTCTGCTGCTTTTTAGCAGAGTGAGAGGGAAGGGGAAGCCCCAGTCCAGCTCTGAGCTGCTGGTGCACACAACAGTGCCAGTACCCTGAGCAGACTGTGCAGTATGGCCTGGGGAGCCTGATGGGTCTTTAGGGGCAGGCAGAGCTGACAATCATCTAGATATTACAAGCAATAATCTAGATATTACAGGCAGATATTACAATCTACACATTACAGGCAAGATATTACAAGCTATATATGACAGATATTACAATCTAAATATTACAGGCAGCTTCCACTCTTTCCCAGTGCAGTGTGAGTTTCCACCTGGGCAGTATCCATACAAAACGTGTTCAAAGCAGCTCCTTGTGAGAGGTTTTCATTGTTTTGCCCAATCCCCCTTAATTCAGACTCCAAATCTAAGGAGATGTGAAGCCCGACTGGTCTGGCCTGGCTTCTTCACCCAGCAAGGCTCTGGGGTGGTGGGGAGGAGCTGGCAGTGCAGGGTGTGCCCCTTCCAGCCTTGGGAGTCATTTACCTTGTGATTCTCACCTCGGGCATCTTCCTCTTTCCCTCCTGTCTCTGCTGCTCTGCCCACGAGGTACAAAAGGTTGACCTGCTGCTGACAAAGTCCATTTTATCTCCAAGGTTTTTCCATCACAGAGGTGCAGAAAAAGCAGGCCATGCTGAATGCCAGCAAGCAGCACCACACTGGGAAGCCTAAGGGTGAGTGACAGCCCAAGACATGGTGTCCTGGAAGGCAGGCTTCTCTAAGCAGGGTGCCATTCCTCCTCTGAAAAGGCAACCCTAAGTTTTGTATAACCCCATGGTGGTCATGGCAGGAGCTGTTCCTGCCTGGGGAAGGTGGCTTGATACCTGGCAGCCTGCCCTAGGTGGTGGGCACCATGCTCACTGACTTTGGGAAAGATGTAGCAGCAGCCAAGCTAAAAGGGAAGGTTCCTGTGCTCACAGCACCATCAGCTAGAGTCCTGCTACCCCTTTTTTGTGATGCCACCACCCCTCTTATCTCCAGAGGAAGAGCTGCCACTTGCTTTCCTCTGGGCCCACAGACACAACCACTTGCTCGTGGTGGTATCAGCCAGCACTTCATCCCAGCCAAGTCTCCAGTAAAAAAGCCTGGCTGCATTTCAAAGTCTTCAGACTTGGCAGCAAACAGAGGGAAGTTTGGAGGGAGGCCAGACCTAAGAGAGCAAAGCCCCAGGGGTGAAGCAGAGGACATCCCCCTACCCCAAGCCAGCCCAGCCCACAGGTACAGTACAACTCAGCAATCCAGTGCAGGAAGCTGTACCAGGAACAAGGCAACAGAGGCACCTCAGCTGCTTGTCCCCAAACCATGACAGTGGTGTGCTGGCACAGCCAGCTCTGCTGTGGTGGTGACAACCCCTGGCAATGCCACCTCACACCTGGGGGGCTTCCACAGCACCCCCTCCAAGCCTAAAAGCAGCGCTGACACTAAGGGTGATACTGAGACAGACCCAGTTCCCTCCCCTGCAGCTGTACCATGGAATCCTAGAGTGGATGGGGTTGGAAGGGACCTCCAAAGGTCAGCTGCACTCAGCAGGGACACCTCTAGCTCAGGCTACATGGTGGATGTCTGGCCTTGGATGTCTCCAGGGATGGGGCCTCCAACTCTGGGCAGCCCACTGCAGTGATTAGCACCCTCAGATTAAACTTTTTCCTACTGTCTGACCCAAATCTGCCCTTTTCCAGCTCAAAGCCACTACCCCTTGTCCTGTCCCTGCCAACCTCTGAACAGCCCCTCCCCTGCTCTCCTACAGCCCCCTGGCAGGCACCCTGAGGTACTTTAGCAGGGGGTGTGGGGAAGGGAGCCTCACTCCACTAACACCCTTCCCTCTCCTCCTTGCCACAGCTGTCACCAGGCCCTACTACGACTTCCTGATGCGCCAGAAGCACCCCACCCTGCCCACCACCCTCCCCCAGCAGCAGGTCTTCATGCTGGCAGAGCCCAAGCGCAAGCCCTCGAACTTCTGGCAGAACATCAGCAGGCTGACCCCCTTCAGGAAATAAGGGCAGCCCCCCCTGTTTGTGCCTGAACCCCTGCTGAGAAAGCACTTTATCCCTCCATCCCGGGGAGGTGGAGCCTGGCTCCTTCCACCCCTTGGCACAGCCCGGGAGTGCCACCCTGTGCTCCTGCCTTCCCTGGCCAGTCGGTGCCACGCCAGGCCACGGTGGCCCCGCCAGGAGAAGCTGCTGGGAAGAGCTGGCAGGAGGAGAGGGAAGGAGAAGCTGCTGGGAAGAGCTGGCAGGAGGAGAGGGAAGGCAAAGCTGCTGGGAGGGGAGCCCGAGGTGTGGCTCACCTGAGAAGATTCCAGTTGTCAGCCGTGCTGGGATTGAGCCCTTGCTGCTGGGAAGGCTCCTGCTGCCCGGCGGCGCTGCCACCATCCTTCCCTGGAGAGAAAACCCCCTCCTGGCTCTGCCCCCACCCCCCTCACTGCCCGTTTCTCAGCCACCCCATCCTCCTCCTCCTCCTCCTCCGTGGAGCCTCTGCAGGCACTGGGACACCAGGACAGTGAGTGTTGCACTGTGACCTTCCCCCTTCAGCTCTCCACCTCCTCGTGGGCCACGAGCCTGTGCCAACGGCCCTGCAGCCTCAGCCCAGGGCCACAACCTCTGCAGTGGCTTTGGAGTTACATCCAGATAGAGGAAAAAGAAAAACAAAACAACTGATGTGCCTAATTCATTCCGTTCTCAAGTCCTTAGAGTCTTGTCTACTCCATCGTTCTGCCATCTCTCCTGGCCAATGAAAATGCTCTCTGTTTGTAAGGTGTTTATTTATGGTAAAGAAGCAGAACTGTGGATTTTGTAAGTCTGTAATTGTTCTTGTCAGATGTTGTTTAACTTGATGCCTGTTTTGTCTGTTCTTGGCTTTTGGGTTTTTTTTTTTCCTCTTTTCTTTTTTATTTAAGAAAGTTCAGTATTTGCAACCCTGTCTCCCAGAAATCATCTGCAGGTCAACTCTGGAAGACTAAACCCCTGATTGTGATGCAAATTCCCACAGCCCCTCCATCCCAGGGGTGTCACTACAGCTTTTTGACACACACACACACACATATATATATATATAAAAAGAAAGCCACTTTAAAAAGGCCTAAACCTGTCATTAAAAGCCTCACTTTATGCACCCCCAGTGGCCAAAAAAAAAAATCAAATTAACCCTTGGTTAGCAAAAGGAAAGATTTGCCTTACCATAGTGAGAGTTAGAAGCCATACTGACTGAATTCCCTGGCTTAGGAGCCAGCCTGTGGCTCTGGAAGGCACCTGCTCATCCCACCAGGATGCCAGTGAGCACTAACCCTCTGCAGGGCTCAGCCCTAGTGCTGCTTGATGCTGTAGCTGAGCACTGAGCACCCAGGGATCTCTGAATTCAGCAGCATGTACAAAGTCATTCTTGCACTATCCCCCCTCCCCTCCACCCCAGACCAGGGGCAACATGGAATTTCATAAAGAAACTTGTAAAAGTGACTCTCAGCCTTTGTTTGTCTCCAGTGTGTCTATCTGTGTGCAACTTGTTTCTCTCCCAAGGCACTGCAGAGAGCCTGCTCTTCAGAGTCACTGCTGAGCAGAGGCTGTGCTAGAAGGTGGCCTCAGGATGGAAGGCAGGCAGAGCTGGACTACTACTGAGCAAGGTTAGCAATCTCCAGTTCCCAAACTCCTGCTAGTTTGACTGGAAAAGAGCTAGGAAGCACCCCAAAAAGGCTGCAGGTTGAGCAAGAGGAGCAGCAGTTGCCCAGAAGTAAGCAGTGTGCTTGAAGGAGAACCCAGCTTCTCCTGGGCCCTGCTCAGCCTGCTCCCTGCCCTTCTGCCCAGGAAAACACAACCCCAGCCTCCTCTCCTAGGCACAGCCACATGGGACACCAGCAACAGGGTGCCCAGAGACAGAAGCTTCCCTTGTGCAGAAGCACAAGAGCTGTCTGCCCTTGGCAGGATCAGCACCCCCCTCATGGCACCCCAGGCACCAGAAGATGGGGCTCCAGGTGCTGCCAGACACCCCCAGAGAGACCTGAGCACAACAGGGCTGGGCTGCCATGGCTGAGGAGTGTGGGAAACCCAGCCAGGGACACTGCAGTGCCCTCCAACCAGCTGGGGGGCACTGGGGCTGGGTGGGGGGAACAGCTAAACAACCTGAACCAGACCCTAAACCTCCACCCTGCAGCCCAATGCCCTGCACAGCAGCAGCATTATGGGGGTGGGACATCTGTCCCCCCCAAAGCTGAGTGCCCACACCATGGCCTCTGCTCAGCCCCATGGGCTGTTCACCCCCCCAACAGGCTCTAGCTTTTGCACAACCCCCCCCAAACCTTGCAGGGGACAATCCCCTGCTTGCTGCCCTCACCCTGCAACCCTCTAGCCAGAGCAGGCTCAGCCAGAAGCCCTCAGGAGCAGGCAGCAATTGTCACCTCTGTGTTTCCCTCAAGTGTCTGCACCCTCCTTCCCTTCTCTGTGGCATGTTTGTTTTGATTGGCCAGGAAGAAAATCTGTTGGCAGGTAAATGAGCCATTTTCTGAGCTCACCAGCTTGGGGGAGCTGTGGGGAATGCTGGACTGGACCAGCCAACCTCAACTGGAAGGGACTGGGGGCCAACACCCCCCACCACACACACCCCCCCCCTCAGAATTCCACTAGGTTGCTCGTGGGCTTGGCCAGCTGCTGAGCATGCTCAAGAAAGGAGACTGACCCCCAGAGCCTCTCTGGGTTCCTGTTCAATACCTCACTGTCCCCATTAGGAGGGAAAAAAAAAAGGAGTTTTTACATCTATTTAAGGTTTCTCTTGCTGCAGCTGCTGCTGATCTCTTCCAGAACTTCCCTGGTATCTGCACACAAATCATTTCTAGAGACACTCACACAGAAATCTTTCCAAGTGCCAACAGAGACTCTGGCCGAGCAGCTCACTCCATGGGAAGGTCATTTATTCCTGCTAAACACCTTGTCTGCCTGACTCTTCCTAAAAAGTGGCTCCAGTTGGGATTCTAGTCTTGCCAGAAGCAGCTGGAGCCGGGGTCTGATCCCCTGTGCAAGACTGACATCAGGGGCAGCAGCTGGAGTTACAGCAGGGACACTGATAAACAGGTAAGGAGGAAATTCCCTTTGCTCCACACTCCTGCCACATCTCTAAGAGGATTCCAGCAAGAAATGCCATCCTTTATTTTCTACCAACCACCACATCCTGATTCACTCACCACAAAACCTATTTTATCCTGAATAAACTGTGTGTTAGATGCTTGTAACCTCATGATAAATGATGAGCCAAACTGCACCTGGGGCCCACGGACTGGTAAAATGTACCTGTGTCAGACAGGTAACAGCCTGAGCAACACTCAACCCCCCTCCTTCTCACCTGGCACCTGAATTAAAGGCTCAGGGAGAATGCTCCTGTAGGACAAAGTGTCTGCAGACTCACAAGGGCATCAGCTGAACTCTAATCCAAGGGGTTTGTGGCACAGGAGCAACAGGCTGAGAACAAACAGCTTCTGAACTAGTCCTGTGAGCTCAGCAGGCAGCACAATCTGCCCAGACTCCCAAGAGGAGTCCACCTGAAGCAGGAAGAAACCAGAGACTCTGGATCCCACTCCTCTGGAGAACCTTCTACACACCCAGCAACACCAGATTTTCCAGCCAAACAAACTGAAGCTCCTGACCTGAGCAGCACCAGGGATCCCCCCACCCAACTGCTCTGCAAAACACTTGGAGTTCAATAAAGAGGACAAGTGTGTCCAGGGGTGGGTTGGGGATTCTTTGGTTTTAGAGGTTTGGGTTCTATTTGTTCCCTTCTGTTGCTGTCAGTTTGGGGAGCTTCTTGTGAAAAACAAGTGTTTCTGAAGTAGTTCTGCCCAGATTTCATGTGAACAAGGCACAGATTCATGTCAAACCCAACAATGATTTGCTGAAGTAAAATGAAGAGCAGCTGTGACACTTCTATCTAGTTTCAGAACAAAAAATAATTACAAAATCTGGTCTGAACTATTAATTTGGAAGAACTGAGTCAGAGAAGGGGGGTGTGCACACTGGAAAAATGCCTATGCTTCAGGTTTTGACAGCACCAGAACCAGCACAAACTGTGCTAAAGCTAAATAACCAACAGATCCAGCCCCACAGGGATCAAAGCAGCCTGGGAAGTGTCTTGTTACCTGCAGAACCACGGGGGGAGAAACCTCCTGTCCTGTGCAGCACCTCTGAGCCAACGTTGCAGGCAAGTCCAGCTGCCCAGGATGCTGCTTGGCACCCAGAAACCCACGATGCCAGTGCCTTGGGTGGCCAGAGAGATTCCTGGAAGGCCACCTGAAATCCAGGCCTTCCCACCATCACACTCCAAAGGAAATCCTGGCTGCAGACAGAAAATGGTGCATTTCTGTGGGTGTCAGAAGAATTTAAGTTAGCTTTGCTTAGGGAATCAACCTTCTGCAGGGTGTGGCAAAGCAGCAGGCTCTGTGTGACAGCAAAATTCAATTGATCCATTATTTCTGTTGGACCACACCTTGTACCTGTCACTGCACAGACTGCTGAGGAACTCTGCTCACACTGGCAGGGGGCAGAGCTTCCAGCAAGTGCTCATTTCTTATTTTAACTGTTCAGATTTCAACTGTTTCCAATCCTCATCTCCAAGTTTTGCTGTGCACCTGCTAATGAGGGTGGTGGCACCACAAAGGCTGTCTGGTGAATGCAGTAATAGAACAATTCCTGCTTGGAGAATGGAGCTGCTGACACTTCACTGGACTGCTGGAGCCTCTGCCTGTACCTGCTTCTCCCCAAGTTTTCTACTACACTTAGCAGGACTTGCTGCTGCTATTGGTAAGTGGCAGCATCCCCCTGGTACCATCATCAGGGCTCAACTGGGATGTACCAGCAGAAAATGCCCATCCCCAGAGCTCCCAGCTCAAGCAAAGCTCTAGGATCAGGTCTCCAGGTAAGTAACAGGCTAAAGAGCTCTGGTAATGGGTAGAAACTCACTGAAATTACCTGCATCCAGGTGATTTCAACCCTTGTGCTGCCCATTTGGTTGGGGGAATCAGAGCAGCAGAGACCAACCAGTGGAGCTCCTTTCCAAGCTCAGCCAGGGCAGTGAAACCCAGAAGCCACCCCTGCCTCTGGCTGCTGAGGGTTGGGATCAGAGGATGGATTATTGCACACTCAAGAGGAGCTGCAACCTGAATTTTCCTTGTTTTTATAGTCACAGCCACACAGCCTCAGGCTGGGGAGGCCCAAGGGTGCTCCTTCCTGGCCACAGCCACCCAGAGACTGCACCTTGGCCACCTCACACCATCACTTCCCACTTTGCCTCCCCCCACACTGAGATCCCAGGCTCTGGCAGTGCTGGTGGACTCAGGGAGGACAGGCTGCTTGTTCCTCCTGCATCAAGCTGCCATCCCTTCCCTCCCTGCAGCCACCCCACTCCTCTGCACATCCTGAGCTTCTCCCTCCCACAACTTGGCTACCAAAGCAGCTCCCTGTTCTCCAGCCCCTGCAAATGAACCCCCTGGTGCTTGTGCCCCTGTGTCTGTTTCCATGGACGTTGTGAGATGGGAAATAAACAAGCTGTGGACTCACTGGTGTCTAAATTGTCATCCTCCTGTAACACATGAGCACTGAGCACACCAACAAAGCCCTTCTCTCTGCCACCATCAGAGCCAACAGCCTTCTGCTGAAGAGCTCCTGCCACCTTCCCAGCCCTGCTTCTTGCCCCTCTTCATCCTGCCCACACACCCTGATAACAGCTTCTGGTGGCTTTTTAGTTCCCTTCAAACCTCCAGCAACCTCTAACAACAACTTGTTATCCACCAGCATCTACAGCTCTGGGCTGCTTGTACCCACCAGGCTTCACCAGCCTTCCCTGCAGCTCTGGGACACACAACTCAGCTTCCCTCAGGTACCAGCAACCCCTCAGGGCTCTATCAGCTGGAATTTAGTGATTTTTTCAGCAGCCTACTTGGCCCAAAGTCTGTTCTGGAGGATTACAGCAGGACAGCCAATAGCCTGATGGTTTGTGAGATGAAATCCAGGAGAGAATTCAGCCTCCACCCCTCAAGGCAGGGATTTCCCTGGTGTAATGCAGCCACACCTTCCATCCCAGCACCATGACATTCCCAGCTAAGCACCAATCACCTCTGATTCCAGGGAAGCTCACCAACAAACCTAGTTTTGTTACCTGACTTTGTCTGCAGATGGCCAGAGTTCAGAATCTAGAGCAAGGTGCTAGAAAATGCAAACTTTCTGCTCATCCATAATTAGGAAAACTCAATTTCTTGCCTTCTTTCTGACAATCACTAGCTGAGAGTGGAAGGGGCTCTGTTATCAAAAAGAGAAGAGTTCTTATCAGCACATCTGCAGCAGAAACCCTCTGACTGGTTCTGAAATTTCCCCTTTATATCCTCCCAACTTTCTGCAACCCCCTGGGCTCAGGGTTATGAATTCCCTCAGCTCCAGGGATCTCCCAAACCCACCCCCAATCCTCTCTCCCTGTAAAACCAGTGATCCCAGGGGAACTGAGCAGCAAAACCAGCTGCAGGCAACAGCACACATCCAACCAACACCCATCCATGGGATTCCCAGTGCTCAGCTCCTAGCTGAGCAGCTCAACACCTTGCCTGACCACCAAGCCCAAGGGCTGTTTCTGGGGAGTGCTGCAGTTACTGCTGTTCCACCTTCCTCTTCCACAGCAATGCTACCCAGGGAAGTTATTGTTAGTTTTGGAGACCTACAACAAATGAAAATAGCTGGTTAGTTCAAGCAGTGCAGTGCTGTCCCCTCCCCAAAATGTATTTCCATCTCAGCATCAGTGTCATTTACATTTACAGCCACCCACAGCCTAAAGAAATAGGATAATTACCCCCCACACACCTCACACCTACTCAATTCTCCTTCTGGGGAACACTCAAGATGCTGATTTCTAACAGCTTTCTGCTCTGGAACAGCTTTGATTGGGTATCAACTCAATGCTAAAGCACTTGGAAATTTTACATCTGTTCAGTTTTGTTTTAAGGTGTAAAAAAATCATAAAACCCCAAAATGCCTCAAAAAAGAAGGAAAAATCAGCACCATCTTTACCATACTCTGGAAGGATGACTGCAGCTCATTCCCTGCTGGAAAGCATTTGCTACTGTGTTGTTAGCCATTAAGACAAAAAAAAAAAAAAAAGAGAAAAGTCATTTAATAAACATGCATGTTTGGGCTTGCTTTGATTAATCACCAGATTTCATTAGCTTAATGAGTTGAAATTTACTGTGTTGCCACCCAGCAACAGAATCTTTCCTAAAAGGATGTCCCCAAAGGCAGGAGGAAAACAAAACCCAACACACTAAGCAACACAAGTCAATCTTTATTGAAAACTGAAGTATTAATACATAACAATTCTCGTTACAATAAACGTGCTTTTAAGAATTTAAATCTTGAGCTCAGCTACTCATTGAATTGCATAAAAAATAAAATTAAAATTCAAAAAAAAAAAAAAAAGGTATGAATTTTCACAATTGAACTGGCTCAGAATGGAACCTCCACTCTTGGTGTTGATGTTCAATGCAGGAGTGAGTGATGCCTTAAAACTTCTTTTGGAAGACAACATTGACCTAAACTTAAAAAAGTACCAATACAACTGTTTGTAAGACAGTTTTTTTTCTTTTTTTTTTTTTTAAAAAAAAAGGAAACCTGTGGCTATTTAATAACAAACATGGAGAACTATTACTGGGGCCTCTTGTACTTCCATTGCATGCACTCACTTTCTCAAATCTTAGACAGGAGGGCAGCCAATAATAGCATTACAATCATCATCATCAAAAATAATAATACTAACAAATCCATTCTACTTAAAACAAGTCTGTACAGCAGCCAGCTAAAAAAAAAAAAAAAAGCTTTCCCAGTTTGCCTGCTAAGTGCCCAAAAAGTCCCAACAGTTCAGAAAAGTCACTTTGGCTTCCTTGGTGTTGAAACTTCAGAGCCCATCAGTTGTTTAGAGCATTTTGGGTTCAAATCACAAATGGACCCTTCACTACCTGTGGAATTCAGATGTCCCAGTGTCCCATTCAACTCACACAAGGTGTCCTTGTCCCCTGCTAGCCACTGCCCCTCTCCTCTGCCTGCAAGCACCCCTTCTGTTCCCTCAGCACCCCCAGAGTGCTGCAGAGATGGCAGAATGGATGTGGTCCTGACCTGATGCTCAGAGCTACCCCAAGCTACTGCCCCTCTCTGCCCCCAGCAGCTCCCTGCTGATCACACACAGGATGCCAAAGCAGAAGCCTGTGCTCAAGCTCTGGGGAGTCATTCCAAGGGCAATTTTCTTCCTTGGATACCTTCCCAGCTTTCCTGAGGAGCAGTGAAGCCAAAAAGCTCCCTGAATTCCCTGCTGTACAGCTCCACCCTGAGCTATTCCCACACAGCACAGTGGCACATCCAGGGGGGTGGCTGCCTGGGGGGTTTCTTGGTCGTTTCTTGGGGTTTTCTTCACAAGGAAGGACTTGGACCAAAAGAAAGGAATTTTTTCTTCCCATCTCCCACTGCATCTAAGCATTTAAGTTGCATAGCACACTCAAAAAGACTTCTTGGATCAGCATTCCTTCCCCAACAGGCATCAGCCAGATCTAGTAGCAGGTTCTCCCTTTTCCTTCACCTAGGGCTACAACTTTTCTGGTGCCAATTCATCAGCCATTTTTATGTTGCTGCTGCTACACTGAAAAAGACATTTTCATCAGTTGGAGCTGACATAGGGAATACCTCAGTTTTGAAAAAATACCTAAACTCAACACCTGAAATTGGAATTAAAAAAAAAAAAAGGAAAAAAAAACCCAACTTTATTGGACTTCTCTTTGTTATTGCTGCAAGTTATTTCAGTTCCAGGTTGAAAGTAGTACTTTTTCTTTTTTAATCATATAAAGCTGCCATAAAAGTTTTCTGTTTGTTGTTTTTTTGTTATTTTTTTTGTGTGTTTTGGGTTTTTTTTTTTTTGGTGTTTTTTTCTTTTTTTTAAAGAGAAGCTTGATCTGAAATGTCTCTACTGCACCAGCTCTTTTCACTTGCTGAGGAGCTCTGGTGCAACCACGTTCTGTGGATTTGCTTAGAAAGGAATTCTAAATAGGGAATGTTCTATAAAAAGCAGGAGAGAATGTTTGGTAAGGACCCTCTAGTCAAGGATGGCCAGTTCCCCTGCCACACTTCCATATCCATGCTTCCTACTATTTGCAACAAAATACCATTAAGATAGTTCTATATACACATATTCCCCCCCCCAGCCCACCCCCCTGCACTGTGCTTTTGGTTACTTCCCACACCCACCCCTGGAGACAAGCTCCACCAGCAGGTTACTGGATCTGAACTGGGAGGTGCAGCACCTTCCCCTCTTGTGGATGAATCCCAGCATGCAACTCAGGAAGGAGAAAAAAGTGCTCAGGTAAGTGAGACTGCCTAAATGTGATGGAGTATGAGGCAGAGCTCCACCCCCAGGGAAGCTGGAGCCAGAGCAGGATGCTCTGCTCACTCCTGCAGCATCCCTTCAGAGGGTGAGGAGACAAAGCCTGGGGCTCCTTCAGCCACCTCAGCTCCTGCTCACACCCAGGCCAAGCCAAGAGCACAGCACCCTTGCCAGGGCAGAGGGTCCCAAGAGCATCTCCAAGCCCTGCTGCTCAACAGGGTGCAACAGCCTGGGGGGATTTCTGCTCCATGGCAAAGCCCTAAGCTGCAGTAAGTGCTTCCAGGTCAGGGTAAAGTACTGCCAACAGGCATTGGGAGAGAGGGCTCTGCACTCACAGGATTCATGCAGAAGTGACCTCAGGGTTGGGAGAGGAAAAGGAAATGAAGGGGAAAATAAATGAGAAAATGGGAAAAAAAAAACCACACAAATAAAAAAGAAAATAGAAAAGCAGAAAATAAGAAAAAGACAACAGCAATAAACAAAAACAAATTAAAAAAACCCCGAAAAGCACAAAAAAACCCAAGAAAACAAGAAACCAACAGGAAAAAAAAAAAAACAAACAAGAAAAAAAAGCAAGAAAACAGAAAACAAAGCAAGAAAAAAAGAAAGTAAAACAAAAACAATAAAATGTAAACAAAAAGAAAGTAAAACAAAAACAACAGAAAAAAAGAAAGAAAAAACAAAAACCCACAAAAAACCACAAAAACCAAAAAGAAATCAAAAACTGAAACAAAAAAAAAATGGAAAATAAAAAACCAACCAAAAGAACACAGAAAAACAAGCAAGAAAACAAACAAAAAAACTCAAACCCCCCCAAAAAAACAAACCAAACACCCCAAACCAAGAAAGTAAGAAAAAACTTTTCAGTTTTTTCTGAAAAAATAATAACAGAAAAACAAACAAAAGAGAAAGCAAACAAACAACAAACCAACCACAACACAACTAAAACCAACCAAAAAAAATAACTCAAGCAACAAAGAAAAGCAACACTGACAACACTCTGACAACACTAAAAAAAGCCAAAATAAAAATAGAAATAGAAAATATGGAGAGTGCTTACTGTAAAAAAAAAAATAATAATAAAAAATCCAATTAGTTGCTGAAGGCTGCAGCCACCCATGGGTCTGCATGAAGCTCCTCAAGTCTCCCTGGCCCAGGGCAGCTCAATGAACACTGATGCTCCCTGAAGTCTCTCCAGGAGCAGAAAACCCCCCCAGGAAAAAGAAAAAAGGCAAAATAAAGAGCTGAACTAGACCCAGAACTTGAACATTTTCCTTCTGAATGGAAGTGAACCTACAAGAACATGCAGCCTGAAAACCCTCTGTCAAAGGGAACATTTTCTAACCATTTACTGGGTAGTTTATTGCAGGCAGAATGGAGATTAAAAGAGAATAATGAACAAAAAAAATCAGCAAATCTGTATGGAATTTTAACTCAAGCAGGTTTCCCAAAAAATCTGGATTTTTTTCTGTGCAATATTCAAATTTCCAAGTGTAAAAGCTGCCAAAATCGTGGCAGTTTTGGTGTACAAATGGGTTCTAAGGGTAGCCCTTTATCCCCCAGCATTTGCTTTGAGGTACTTTTTTTGTTTTCTCTTTTAAATTGAAGAATATCAGAAATGCCTCATTGCAATGAAATGCTCACCTGCAGTCAAGTCTTATTTCACTTGCTTCCAAGTGCAATTTAGGAAGGAAAAAAAAAAAAAGATTAAATGCTGTAACCAAGAATTGGCTCCTACTTCAATTAAATATTTCCAGGAAAAAGAAACCAAAAAAGCTCTGTGAAACCTCTCTGTCCTGGCAGAGCTGGCACAGCACATCCAGAGCCCACCCTGCAAGTGGCTAGGAAGGAAATGGAGTTGAAATGGTTGTTCCCCTTTCCCATGCTCAGCAGGGCACAGCAGCTTTCCTTGGAGCCCCAGAAAGCTCTGGCATTGCTGGAGGCTCAGGAAAGCTGCATCAGCTGCACAGAGAATCATCTCCAACTGCCTACAACATTCCTCAGGAAAAACAACAGGGATTTCCTCAACTGAGAACTACAAGGGGGAGGTTTTGGGGGTTATTAGTGGCCTTGTTGGTTATTACTGGTTGTTTGGGGGTGGTTTTGTGGGTTTTTGTTGGTGGCCTTGTTGGCTATTAGTTGTTTTGTGGGTTTTTGTTGGTGGCCTTGTTGGTTATTAGTTGTTTTGTGGCTTTTTGTTGGTGGCCTTGTTGGTTATTAGTTGTTTTGTGGGGTTTTTTGTTGGTGGCCTTGTTGGTTATTAGTTGATTTGTGGGGTTTTGTAGGTGGCCTTGTTGGTTATTAGTTGTTTTCTTGGTTATTATTGGTGGTTGTGTTGTTATTAATCATTTTATTGGTGGTTTTGTTGTTATTCATTGTGGTGGTTATTTTGGTGGTGATCTGTTCCTATCAGTCTGTGTGGCAGTCTCCCTGGGACAGATCCTGCTCCCTGTGGAAACAGCACTGGGTGTCTGTCTCCCCAGGACATGCCATCCACTCTGCAGGTCATGTCACCTCCTCCTATTCCCAAGAGCCAGGTTGTTTTTGCCTCGAGGAAATCTGCTTTATTTCCTGGCACACACAGCATTACCTTCCTCATTCTGATCCTAAAGAACATCTGTGTAACACTGAATATCCAGACCATGAAAATGGAAAGGTGTCAACTAATGGTGGGTGGGATTTCTACAGCTCATCTGACTCAATTTCCAGTCCCTCCAATGGGAGTTGAATTGGAAAATACATCACTTAAAAATAAAAATACACCCCCTTTGCAACTGGCAACTCCAGCAACCTGCAAGAGGCTGAAGCACTTAACTAAGGTATCTTATGGTAGTCTAGAAAGAAACTCACTGGTATGTCTCTACCTTTTAGACCCTGCATACATTACAACAGTGCATTAGTGATACAGGTTGTAAAATACTTTTAGGTTCCTTTGGATTTGCATATGATGGTTTTTGCATCAGTCACTGCAGGTAGATTGAGCAAGCTTGGTTGGTTGGTTTTTTTTCTTGTGTTTTTAACATGCATTCAACTAGATATGGATCAGAATAAATTTATACTCCCTTTTTTTTATCGTTATAATTAGCTAAAAAAATTGCAAGACAGTCCACAAAACAGGATTTGCTTTAAGACTAACTGCTGGAGTTCCAAGATGTAAGATATGCAGCACTGGAAAAAAAAAAAAATAAATCTTCAGTGATCAGGAATTAGTAGTGTTTAGCCAAGTGTTGAAAGCATTCAGAAGAAAAGTCCTGGTTGGAGGCATGAGGGCTTCAGCACCAACTTTTAAACCTCAATTTCTTGATTGCATATCTCCCATCTTCAAACCTATGTTCAGAGGTGGAGGAGGGGGGGGGAAATAAAGTAGGAAATAGACTCAATTATGGGAAATACTGTGTGAAGGTGGCAGAGCATTCTGGCACTGCATGCACCACGTTGAAATGCACACACAACAGGTAAGCATCACATGCTGCTACCCCAGCACTTAGCAAGTCAACTGAAATCCAAAGGCTTCTAGGTTAAAAATGCCCCATGGTGATTTTTTTCCCTTCACTAGTAGCTTTGTCTTAAGAGGAGGATGCCACATGAAGAATGTATTTCATGTTCAATTTAATTATCAGCAGCCACGAGCTTAGTCACAACACAGTTCTCACTTTTATACTCAAGTAGTAAGATCTTCTTGGGTGAAATATGTGAAATATCAGATCTGAAATGTAGCATCAGAGCACAATGAGCAGTTGCCTCACTAACTCGAGGGAATAGTCACCTGTGGTCCCAGAACTCTGGACTCCTAACTGCTGAAACAGAAATCCAGAGAGAATTCAAACAAAAGGCAACTTTGCCATAAACTCAATGGACTGAAAGTGAAAAACTGTAGTTCAGTTTCTCTGACGAGTCCATATTTCAAACAAAGCTGTTCTCAATTCATGGGAAACCAAAAGAGGAGAAACAAACCACACAAAACAAGCCCAGAAACAAAGGCAAAGATCCCAAAACCAGGAGGCTTTGTCAGTTTGACACATATTACACCCCCCCAAATCCATCCCACCTTACAGCACATTTCCAAATTAAACTTCTTTTCTTGGCACTCGTGATGTAAATTTTGGTCCACACCAGAAATTGTTTTCAGTGCTGAGTGCAAGAAATATCAACTTAACCCAAAATGGAGTGGATATATGAAATTAATTTGAGGTTGTGCATTTGTTTCTGCAGCTTATGAGAAAGATTCACCCTCAGAGCAAAACAAATCAACTTGCCTATGTATTTATCCTATACATTTATCCTACTGAATATAAGACTCAAGTTGCACACCCTGCTTTGGGAATTGCAGCAGTGCTGAATGCAACAACTACCAATTAATCCAAACCAATTAATACCTTTAATTTCAGGAGGTGCATTTTAAGAAGGCAAACTTGAGGCTCATTTTCTGCTGTTCAACAATCATGAAGCATGAAAACAATGAATGATTTCTGAAGATACAGACCACCGAGGTCCCAATGGGCTGCTCTTCCTTGCAGCTTGAGCAAAAGTTTGTGTGTCTTCTTCTTGCCCCAGCCTGCTTACCTTCTGAAAATGCCCCAAAGACCCTGCCAAGCTGGTGGTTATAAACAAGATTAAGTGTTTTCAACCTGAAGAGGTAACTTACACTCACTGCCAGGATGATCACCACTGTGGGGGCACATAACTATAGGTTGGTGTTCCTGGAGCCCTGTATGTGGGCATAGTGACTGGATGAGGGGCTACTGGAGTTGGGGAATGAGTTGTCAACAAAGTACCTAGGAGGAAAAGAAGATTATTTTTTCAGTAAGCATCAATTCTAGTAAAGAAAGAAAGAAAGAAAGCAGTTCATTTTCCTAACAGTTACAGCTTGCTCATCTTCTGATTTTAAATCACCAAGTAGCATTTTGCACTTCAGCCCCAATCTCCCTAAAAAACATTTATGCAAAGGGATGATTTTGACTCTAGTCCAATGCACACCAAGCTACTCATTACTCAAAAATAGCTCTAGCAGAAACTCTGCAATGTCAGCTTTCTTCACTGCTAAACCTTTCCCCCCCCCTCACAGCTTCACATGTTGTAAGAATATTTAGAGAGAACTTGACAGAAATCAGAATCAATTAGTTCTTGTTTGAATAATTACAGATAGGTTTTTACAGACCATGCCAAGAGGCCTCAGAACCAAAGGGGCTGAGATAGAGGATTTAAATAGGAGGATATTAAATGTTACTCTACACCACTCTGTAGAAACAAAAACCTGGGTTTGTTAAGCCTGCCCAGGCAGAAAACTCCAGTGTTAGCTCAAGTTTGTGCAACAGCTTCTCTGCTTTTGAGATTCCTCCAATTAAGTGATAAATTTGACAAGCTAAAAACCAGAATCTGAAAATAAACTCATGGCTCTTGTTCTCCAGATTACAGAACTGCACCTCCCCTCAGTGAACATGGACATTTCTTTCAGAGTTACCACCCACTGAGTAATGAAGCTTCACACCCCCTCAGCACTCAGTCTAGATTGTTGGTTGAACAGCATTTGCTCCAAAACACTGCCACTAGAAGAGTGTGGCATTGGGAAGGAGACATCCCTGACCTATGACACAGCAGATTTGCAGGTAAAGCAAACACCTGAACCATTCTATCTCCACACAAAAAGGTGGCCAGCATGAGGAGAGGTGGGCTGAGAACACTGCATTTTCCTCAGCCCTCAGAGAAATGTATTGAGAAGACTCCTGATGGTGAGGATGAGAAGCAAAGGAAACAAGTAGAAAAAAAGCTGTTTTTTCTCCCCTGAAAGGAGAGCTTCAGCAAGACAAGAGAAGGGTGTGGAGGTGCCATACCTGCTGACATTGCCATGGTAGTCCCAGCCACCATGCCCATGGTCACGCCGTTCCCTCGGGGCGGTGGGATGGGAGCAGGGTACATGGTGGCTGGCATGCCATTGGGCTGCACAACTGTGGTGTGGTGGATTACGTGGGGTGGTGCTGCATATAAAGGCTGTGTGTAGTAAGTGCCTTGCTGTTGGAGGGAAAAAAAAACATATTAAGTAATTACAGTGGGGCTGGGGGGGGATGAGAAGTTGATTAGAAGTGATAGGATTTATCATAACGTGCTGAAGGGCTTTGCAGAGCACAGTCACAGGATGGTGGGGGGTGGAAGGGACCTCTGGAGATTGAGTCCAACCCCCCTGCTAGAGCAGGGGCACCTAGATCAGGTCACCCAGGAATCCAAATACACTAAAGAGATTGGATAAACCCTGTTATCTCCTTAGTAATTTAATTATTATGTACATGCCAGGCAAGTTGATGCAAAAACAGGGCAACTTTTTCCCCAAATACCATATTTACTCCAGTGTGTTAATTCTGCATCCTTCCTAATAGTTCTCAACAGTCTGCCTGGTATGAGACTTGATAAAACCACCCTGGATACCCTTGGTAATGGAAAAAATAAAGAAAATTAATGGGAATCAAGAAAATTAATGGGGATTTATGACCATTTTTGGAACCACGAACTCAGGATGTGTCAGTTGTAGCAGGCAGCATGTTTCTGAAGCTGAATCTAGTGTCTCTTCAAACACTGAACACTTGATCAGTAAGTGCAGAGAGAATATTTCAGAGGTTCTTTCCAACAGGCAGGCTCTAGCTGTGTTCATTTACCTGTGCATATGGATTCTGCTGTGGGTAGGCACTTCTGACTGGGTACACAGCAGTCTGGTAGGGGTTGGGTGATGAAGAGTAGGGTGGCACTGCTCCACTGGTGGGTGAACAGGACACTTTATAGGGGGTGCCTGGTGTATAACCTGAAATGAAAGGAAAGCTGTGTTAAACAACATGAAAAAACAAAGTGTCAGTGTGTTGCTTTCTAATCTAAGGGGACAAGAGTTTTCTTTCTTGCCCCATTCCTCCATCTTAATGTGTTTAGCAGGGTGGTGTCAAAAGCCAAGCATGATTCTGAAAAGAATACTCAACTGTGCCAACTAGGAATGAAAACTGACTGTATTTTATAATATAAAATGGATTAAAT
>JAOEGS010022952.1:0-11485 GCA_025447755.1 Corythornis vintsioides
AAACCCAAGGATTTTATTTCCCTTCTGCTGGTATAATAGCCCGGGGCCCCCAGGGGGGGGGGAACCCCCCCCCCCGCAGGGGGAGCCCATTCCCCCCCCCCCCCCCCCCGCCCCAGGAGTGTTAATTTCGGTTACGTTCGTGACAGGGGGAGCCGCCCTGTCCGGGCGGGCCCTGGCCGCCGCGGTTAAGTGACAGTACAAAACTTCCCGGGGCCCAAAACAAGACGCCTCAAACTGAAAAGAAAGTCTACATGGGCTCTACCTCCACCCCCCGCCGGGCTGACCCCATTCCTGGGCTGACCACGGTGCGGAGTCGCCTCCACGCCCCCTCCCGCTTTTCGCTCGCTCGTTCGGCTACGCCATCCCTGCGCCCGCCCGGCGGCGCCCCGTCTGCCCTCCGCGCTGCTCTCTGGGATGGGTGACGGGGGAGGGTTGGTGCGCGACCAAACAGGTACGGTCATTGGGGCTCTTCGCCGGCGCCCTCCTAAGAACAGCTGATTCACCGGAGATTGGCAGGAGGCCAGCCAACCGAAAAACGGTATTTCCACCCCGCCGCCGCGGATTGGCTAGCTTGAGGAGGCTGGGGGGCGGGACCGGCAGTGGCGGGACGATTCGGACGGCGGGACATTCCTGAACTCTGACAGGCAGCGGGGAGCGGCCGTTGGGAGGGTGCGTGTTCCTGTTCTGTCCCATCCCGTCCCGTCCTGGCCTGTGCTCCGCTGTGGTGGTGCCGCGGGGGTTAGCCGCGGGGTGCGGGAGGCCGCACGCTGTCGCTGCGGGGATTAGAGGCTCCTTGCTAAATCCTTTACTGCGTTGAGGTGGTGGCGGTGGCTTTAGCCCTGAGTTGTCCTCCTCCCCCCGCAGTGCCCTGCCCGGCTAAGCCGCGCTAATCCCAGGCGTCCAGCTCGGCCAGGGCCGCCGGCCTCGGCCCGGTCGCGGGCAGCGGTTTCCCCTCCCTTCCTGTCCTTACCAGGGCCCGGTTATGGAGCCGCGGCGGTCGCGGCCACATTACTGCGCACCTTCTTCGTCGCCGAGTCGCGGTAGGCGAGAAAACAAGGGGCTCCGTCGGAAAGGCCTGCCGGGTACCGGGACCGCCGGCGGCCCCGAGGAAGCTGCGGACGCCAGGAAGCCCAAATTCGTAAGTGCCAATCTATTTTAAGCGTCTCCACATCCCTTGGGGCCGGGAGAGGGCGGAGGGGGGCGGCCGGAGGTGTATTGGGCCTGTCGGTGGCCTGGGCCAGAGGGGTAAGTCCCTGCTGGGCCCGTTGCCGAGGGGGCCCCATCGTGCGGCGGGCCTGGGCTGCCCTCCGGGGCCAGGCAGGGACATGGAGCCCCTTGAGAGACCGAGGCTACGAAACGGCGCCGTGGACTTCAGTTCGGCTTCAAAGGGTGAGCCTGCCCACTCTGGCTTGTCTCTTGCTTGCCTGCCTCAAAGAACTCGGCTTTGGTGGCAAGTTTTCGTGTCACTCCTCTTCATCATAAAACTTTATTGTCTTTTTGGCCCTTTGCTACTTGTAGTTGTAAGGAGAACAGAACAATTTTCTAGCTCTTAGATGATGTCAATATAAACGGATTTTTGTTTTCTATTTTGGTAACGAAATCTGTACAGTGAAAAACTGAGCCTTTGAATCTAAGGGTCATGGGAAATTCTCCCTAGCCTTGCTTTTACAGGATTTTGGCCAGTACACCAGGAACTGGAAACAGCTAATAATTGTCCACAATGTAATGCGTCTGTAAGATGTGCTTTATCTGAAAAGCACCTAGAAATAGTCAGCTTTTGTTTGGACATCATGACATTTCCAAGCATTAAAGTTGGGCCAAACTTACTCTACAGGTCTTGTAACTTCCAAATGCATCCCATGCTCATACTTAGCTGATGCATAGTTTTGTATTTGTTAAGCTGACTTTGAGCCTACCTGTTATAAACTGTATTATGCTCTTACACAATAGGTACTGTAATGCGTAACATGCAGTAGATAACGATTCTAAGGTGCCTTTGTGTGATTTTCAATATTTGAGTGTTTGGCACTTGAGCACAGATTAAAAGAAGTGAGTCAATAAGTGATACCAAACTGTAAGCTGACCAAACGTGTTCTGGAGGTCACAACTTGCTTCTGGCATTCCTGTTTCCTGGAATTCTTTTAATATTGTGGCTGCACAGATTGCTGCTTGAACCAGCAGCTTGTCCCTGTTCTTGCATGAATGGACATACATGAAACAAGAACTGATTGCTTGGCTTTCTGTAAATGGCTGTGTATCTGTGGAGGGTGCATACATTTTAGTCATGCAGGCTGAACATACTTTAGTATAGAATTTTTGAGTAAAAACCTATATGGTCTGCCCAATCTGAAAGGCTGGATAACGTTAGTAGTATATGACTTGATGGTGAGTGGGAGACATGGATTTGTATGTGTTTGAGACTAACAAGAGCAGAGTCTAGAGGTTTTACTTAATATTGATAGTTTAACTGAATTCTTATGCAAATAGGATATTGCAATAATTTTAAATTTCCCCCAATAATGTGTTAAAACAGAAATAGGATCGTGTTGACTTTTTGCTTTTCCTAATCATAACAGGTTAGTTTTGTAACTAAATAGAGATGTAGTAATTTATAGGGAGTATAACTGTGGCAGATGCGTGATATAGACCGTTGTGTGTTGTTGGTTTTTTTTTTTTCTTAGATGAAGTCTGATCAGCTTTTCAGTGAAAGAAGGCCTTCTCTTTGGTGCAGATGAGCTTGTCTGATATTTGTCTATGCTTATTAGGCTAGGCAAGAGTGGTTTTGAGCATGTGCAGATGTGGGTATCAGCTGACTTTTTTTGAGATCACAGTGATTTTTTTTTGACCAAACTATAGAAAATAAAGGGAGTTTAATTAGGTTACCTGATTTAGCTTTGTAGGGTATTTGATGATCGTATGGGTGTTGAGATTTTTGAAATTACTACCTTTTTTTACATTTTGTGCTGTCCCTCTTCCCCCCACCCCTTTGCTGAAACTCTTTACACAGGGGTGACTAAGAGTATCCTTAATTCATGAGAACGCTTTGTCAAACTGCAACTTTCAAAAGTATTTGACCTTAGAGAGTAGTCCTGTTTCTCATCTTGAATTAATATCTTAAATAAAAGATTTGTTTGGTTTTTTTTTTCCCCCTGAAATGGTTACAGGAGAATGAAGAATGATAGCTCTCTAAACCTGGTTTGTATTTTAGATATGCCGTTAGATCACTGGGTGACTTTGTAAGAAGAGTCAGAGGTGAATATTTCTTTAATAAAGTTTAGTATTTCGACTCAGTCTTATGTAAACTATGGTGAGTGGTATAGTTTACATATGTGATCTGAGGAATGTAGCAGTTACTGAAGAGCAGCAGGCTGCTCCATGCCACAGAAACAAAGGAGCTGCTGTAGCTACTGTAATCTTTGAAGTGTAATCTCTAATTCCTGTTTTGTCCTGTCTAATAATTCTTCACTGTGAAGAAATATCCACATTGTAACAAGTGAAATTACTTTAATATTAATGTAGAATATTTATATCTTGGCTATTAAATCTCAAACAGGTAAACTCTCCTTCTTGTCTATCTCCTGTTGTCTTACAGAGTGGTTTAGATTTTTTTGAGGGGGAGATGGATCAAAGGGAGGTGGTCTGAGGGCACCTTCCATAAGTTTTCAGATAACACCAAGTTGGGTGGGGGTGTTGATCTGCTTGAGGGTGGGAAGGCTCTGCAGAGCAATCTGGACAGGTTAGAACAAAGGGCCAAGGGCAATGGTATGAGGTTCAGCAAAGCTAAATGCTGAACATGAGCCAGCAGTGTTCCCAGGTGGCCAAGAAGGCCAACAGCATCCTGGCATGTATCACAATTAGTGTGGCTGGCAGGTGTAGAGAAGTGATTGTCCTCATGCATTCAACACTGGTCAGGCTGCACCTTGAAGTTTGTGTTCAGTTTTGAGCCCCCACTACAGCAAGCCCAAACAAAGCTGGCAACAAAACTGGTGAAGAGTCTAGAGAACAAGTACTATAGGAAACAGCTGAGGGAGCTGGTTTTTTTTTTTAGCCTGGAGAAAAAGAGGCTGAGGGGAGACCTTGTAGATCTCTACAGCTATCTGAGAGGACCTTGTAGGGAGGTGGGTATTGGTCTCTTTTTCCCTAGTAACAAGTGGTACACTGACCAAGGAAGTGGTTGAGTCACCATCCCTAGATGTGTTTAAGGGTCACTTAGGTCGGGTGCTGCAGGACATGGTTTAGGCATCAACTTTATAGAGTAGGGTTAATGATTGGACTCTGATTCCAAGGGTCTTTTCCAACCTAAATGATCCTATGACAAGAGGAAATGTCCTCAAGTTGTGCCAAAGGAGATTTTGCTTGGATATTAGGAAAAAATTATTTACTGAGGGTGTTGGTAAACATTGAAAGAGGCTTCCCAGGGAAGAGTTATCTAAAATAGGTATAGATGTGGTGCTTAGGGACATGGTTTGGTGGTGGACTTGTCAGGTTAAAAGTTGGACTTGATCATCTTAAAGGTATTTTCTTAACCTGAATAGTTCTATTCTATCTGTGTTAACTTGTTCACATCTAACTCTTCCCATAATACATCTTCAATATACTTTTATTAGTTAAATTAGTTCTGTGTCAGAATACATAAAACTGCCCTCACCTCTTTGAATTCTCTGTAGTCCAGTCTTAGATAAAGGCTGTAGCCTTTTCTGTGCTTGGGATACTTACAGTGCAACAACTGCTTCATGTCCCCTGTATTATGTTGTTGATCTCTTGCATGCTTGTGAAATGAAGACGAAACTGGCCATTAGATTCAATGAACTCAAGACATCCAGATGGTATTAGTCTAAATTTCCTCAGTGTGAAAGGCTTGAAAATAAGTTCCAGGTTGGACATTTCCAATCAATGAAACTTATTGATCTGTCATTGGAGATATGCTAATCTGAAAAAAAGAATTTGATTACCTGACAGACCTTGAGGTGAAATTGGATTTCTAGTTGACATCATTAACATATACCTCCTTTTTTGATTGTTTCTCTTCCAAAGAAAATTCTTGTTTAGCAGGAGGAAAATACCTCATTTAAAAACCCACTTAATTTGGAGAGGGAGAGTCTTTAGGCTAAGCACTTACTGTGACTGATTCCAATCTAATGTGACCTTGAAGTACTGTCTTTCTGAATAAACTAACTTCTTAAGAGTGAGTTGCAAGCCTCACTACTTTAATTTACAGAATAGTTTAAAAATATTTTTTGGGGGTAGTGATGGCTGATTTTGAAGCACATACCAGCTTGGCTTTGTTGAGCAGGTTCAAAGTTTTGGAAGAGATGGACTTTTAAAATTGTAAATTGTATTTTATGGTAGTTCAGCATATTGAAAGCTCTCACATTCACCCTTGAGGTTTAGGGCTTGATAACGAGATCATGAAGGGTGGCAGAAGTTATACCTGTTTTTTACATACACATGGGGCAGGAAACACAAAATCTGATGAGCAAGTGGGGTAAAAAGTGACTGCTTGATCATAGTTTTTACATCACTCCCCCCTAGAAATGTTTAGAAATCATAAAAGTTGAGTGCTAGATTCCATGACTTCAATTTGCACTTTACTGGAACTACATGTTGGAGGCACTAGTCTTAAAAAGATGAACTTTCTAGCTCAATTTCTAGCTCAAGTTAGAGGTGTTACTGTTAATTTCAGTATACTATTGACCTGTCTTCAGTGACTTTCAGGTTTTTTTTTTGATTGAGTTCTTTATGAAATTTATGAGACTTGAGAAGGCTTTCTTGTTTGCACCAATCTGTTAAAAATAGACAAATTAACACTTGCATTTAACAGTATCTGTAAATCAAAGAAAGATGTAGTTAAGAGCAAAAGCACTTCAATTTCTTTGGCACAGAGTAGAAAGTTAAGACAGATCTGTGTCAATATCTTTAATTACAAAGTGACTGAATTATTGCTGCAGTTATGCTGTGGTGCAAGACCTTGAATCTAAATTAGTCTTTTAAAGAAATGATTGCTCAACAGATGTTACCTAAAACACTTTATTGCAGCTTTGTAAAATTGTAAATTCCTCATGCTGTTATTTTTGTTGCCATGAATTAACACTGTGGGTTATGATATTAAATTTTAGTGCTGTGTTCTAGCATTTTGTTATATAATCCTACCTGTAAGCACCAATTTTGAGTTTACCTCATCAATGTCTAAGGAATATCACCTTGTGGAAACTGTCATGTTAAGATATTTTTTCCCCTGGTTGCTTTTCAGACTGCTTTCTAAGCAACAGAGGGAGCATGTGTGATAAAACCATTAGATAAATGCTGAAGTAGTATATTGGAAATTCAAAGTAGGAAATGCTGAGGGGTTATACAGCAGTTTCCAAATTGCGCTAACAGACTGAGGTAGCAAAATTACTGAGGGAATATTGTGACAAAGGAGAACCTGAAGTAATAGTATTCACTGCAGTCATCCTATTTACACCTCTCTAAATGAGTCTGCAGGTTTCCTTGCCATTCCTTCTTCACTCTTCTGGTTGTATTTCTGCTGGAGAACAGCCTTTTGGGGAAAAAATAGCTAACAATCAGCTAGTGTTGGGATTTTTTTGGTGATAGACTTACTGGCAGTGTGTGATAAATGCTAGTTTCAGCATTTGGGCTTAAGTTAGCCAGTTCTTCTAAATCTCATGGCATCTGGTTTAAACCCTCCTTGTTTCATTTTTTATTTTTTACATTTTTATTATTTTCTCTTATAGCTATATGCAGGCTCTAAGCACCTCTTTGTGTATCAAAGAAGCTCTGTGTGTGTTTGGTGATTTGGAGGGGCTGTTATATGTGGTTTTGTTTCTCTTTTTTTCTTCTTTGAGGAAAGCAAAAATGAAGAACCAAAAAGGATTTAGATATCAGGCTGTGGGATATATAGATATATATATTATCTTTTTGTACCTCCAAATACTTGAGTGTGGTGGAGGGTTTGAGTGAAAATTCCATTTAGCTGTTTGAGATCCTGTTACTTTGCATGACTAGAACTCTTTTATCACCTGGAGTATATGGCTGGGTGCCTGTCTGTCTTCTAATTCCATTTCTGATTAAGAAATCAGACTCAGTCTCCCTCTCTGGCATACCATGTCCATCCCTGCTAGGTATGATCTGAGTTCAGCTACCATACTCATTTTATACATGTTGTTTTCATTCAGAAAGTCAGACGAGCAATGCCATTCTGTACTAATGCAATGGTGAAAAGAGCACCTGTGGAGAATGGAGATGTTGCCCTTTTTATTATAGTGCAAAAATTTTTAGGTTATACAGACTATATCCTATCCTGTACTAGGGTCATCATCATCATTTCCAAGCCACTCTGAGCTGTAGTGCTGATGGAAAAAATGCTCAAGATGCTCAAGATGTGAGACTAGAGTCCCATGTAGGAGAATGACATTTTTCTGAATTCTGGTCCTGTTTACCTGGACTGCTTGTACATCATTTAGATGGAATTTTGTTTATCAATATGCATATGCAAGTACAGAGAAATAAATGTAATAACAGATCAAACGGGTACTGTTTATTCAATTAAATGGAATTTCTCATTCCTTTGGTTCACTTCACTGTCTCTACCCGAAGTTGTCTGGAGTAACTATATAAACAATGACTCAATTTGTTAAACTCTGTCTTGCAGATTAACTCTTTCTATGTGCTACTGTTTGTATATGTAATGTAAGATCATCCTCTTCTGTAGGACAGTAATATTCTCTACTGTGAATATATATGAAGCAATTTTATTTTTTTTTTAGTATTCTTGATGTTGGAACTTAATACTGTGTCAGTTAGTACAGAGTGTTTCTTCACAAATCACTTGATTTTTATTTTTAACTTAATAGCCATTCATCACATGCATCTGGAAAAAGAGAAGATGGCATGAGAAATGATGCCCAAGTATTACTGACTTGAAGACAAAGCAAGAGTTTCCAAATACGATTAATTTGAATGTAGCCATAGGCAGTTGCTGTAGCTGCTGCCAAGTTTTGTACATTAGGAAGTGAGGGGAGCCTAAGAATAGAGTAAAAGTCTACCTCACTAAGTACATGACTTCACATTCTTCCCATTTCCCTGCTAATGTATGTTCTCAGCCTCTTCATAAAATCAATAAATAGGATCCCTGCAACACAGACTCCTCAGTCACTAGTGTTCTTCATGTTTTTGTTGACCAAAGCACTCTTTGGTCAACAGTCTGTTGCTTCAGTGTTGCAGTGTGGCAGATAGTTTTGAACTGTTGAGGAACTCCATGTTCTTGAATTGAAAATCTCTGAACTGATTCTTCAGTGGCATTCCCACAGCAATTTTGAGAATACAGTTCTGGTAGCTGAATTATGAGCAGGTCTTATGTTCTAGTATATCTAGCTATAAAATATAATAAAACACAGCTTGTTTCAGGATGTTCTTGGTTCTTGCTTTCCTGGTATTATTCTGTGGAAGGATCCCATTCCAGGTTTGTGGTGATGTGGTTGGTTTTGGTTTGCTTTTTTTTTTTTTTTTTTTAAACTCAATTCTATATTCTATGTGTAACTTGCTGTGTGCTGTAAGCCAACAAAGTGCAACTTGCCAAGAATTTATTACTTAAGTGCTATGACTCAATTCTGTTTAAATTGCATCTTATATTGAATAAAAGTAACTGAGACTTGCTTTTTTGTTTGGCTTTTTGGATGTTTTTGTACTGCACAATTGTGACATGAATGGTTTCCTGTTTGATTTACAGCACTTAAATATCAAGACACTGACAGATGATGTGGTAAGACAACTTAAGTTTTTTTTGGCTATGCTAACCTAATAACCTTATTGCTAATGCAATAGAAATAACCTTACTGATGCAAAAAAACTTTCTTAATTTAGGTAATTGGCAGTGTCTCACTAAACTGTTACCTGTCACATGCTCAGTGCAAGTAGCAAAAATCTGGGGATGGCTTTGAAATAGGCTCTAATCAGGGCTAAATGAGCTTGTGTGCCATATACATGCGGTATAGTTAAGGTATCTGTGATTGCATGTTTAATATTAAAGTTACTTGCATGGCTAGCTTAAAATACCACCACAGAATGGTAGGGGTTGGAAGTGACCTCTAGAGATCATCTAGTCCAACAGGTGGAGCATGTTCACCTAGAGCAGATTGCATGTTTAACAACCTTCATAATGGCTTGTAAAACTCATTAAGGTTTGGTTCAAACAGTATTAGCTATATTCAGCTAATGGTGTGTTTCTCAAACTTCGTCTGTCTCTTGAACAGCAGATGATGCTCTGTATCACAAAGCAGCTTTTCCCTTACTGTTGAAGTCACCCAGTTAATAGTACAGGCAATAATTTGTAGGTAAGAATATTTTCTTTTGCAGTATGTTTGGGTTTGGTTACTTTTATGAAGACATAACCAGTTGGACAGATGATGGTAGAGAAGTGGATGTGGTTTATCTTGATTTCAGTAAGGAATTTGATGCTGTCTTCCACAGCATCCTTCTGGCTAAACTGAGGCAGTGTGGTCTGGATGACCAGGTAGTGAGGTGGATTGGGAATTGGTTGAAGGAAAGAAGCCAGAGAGTTGTGGTCAGTGGGATGGAGTCTAGTTGGAGGCCTGTAACTAGTGGGATCCCACAGGGGTTGGTGCTGGGACCACTTTGTTCAACATACTCATCAATGACCTGGATGAGGGCACTGAGTGCACTGTCAGCAAGTTTGATGATGACACCAAACTGGGTGGAGTGGCTGAAACACCAGCAGGCTGTGCTGCCATCCAGAGAGACCTGGACAGGCTGGAGGGGTGGGCAGGAAGAAATTTAACAAAATTCAACAAGGGCAAGTGTTGAGTCTTGCACCTGGTAAAGAACAACAACCCCAGGTATCAGTGTAAGTTGGGGAGTGACCTGTTGGAGGACAGCAAAGGGGAAAAGGATCTGGGGGTCCTAGTTGATGGGAGGCTGACCATGAGCCAGCAGTGTGCTCTTGTGGCCAAGAGGGCCAATGCCATTCTGGGGTGTATTAAAAGGGGTGTGGCTAGTAGGTCAAGAGAGATTCTCCTGCCCCTCTACTCTGTCCTGGTAAGGCCTCATCTGGAGTACTGTGTCCAGTTCTGGGCCCCCCAGTTCAAGAGGGACCTAGAATTGCTTGAGAGATTCCAGCGCAAATCCACAAAGAGGATGAAGGGAGTGGAGCATCTCTCTTATGAGGAAAGGCTGAGGGAGCTGAGGCTCTTTAGTTTGGAGAAGAGGAGACTGAGGGGGGACCTCATCAATGTTTATAAATATATAAAGGGTGAAAACGAGGAGGATGGAGCCAGGGTCTTCTTGGTGATGCCTGATGACAGGACAAGGGGCAATGAGTGGAAGTTGAGGCACAGGAAGTTTCATGTAAACATGAGGAGGAATTTTTTCACAGTGAGGGTGTCAGAACACTGGAACAGGTTGCCCAAGGGGGTTGTGGAGTCTCCCTCTCTGGAGACATTCAAAACCTGCCTGGACATGTTCCTGTGTGATCTGGTCTAGATGTTCCTTTTCTGGCGGGGGGGTTGGACTAGATGATCTTTCAAGGTCCCTTCCAGCCCCTGACATTCTGTGATTCTGTGATCTTAAAGAACACAAAGCTGCTGTCATGCATTTTGTAATGATCTCTTCGTAATGATCTCCTTCAGTGTTGGAAACTATTAATGGAATTCTAGACACTCTCAAAATATATGGAAGGTCACAATAAATAATACAAAGGAAAGAGATAAAATGTCAAGTCTAGCTAAACACTGTTGACCTCCTCAGAGTTTATTTTGGATCAACTGCAGATTTGGTATCAGAATTTTAATCACTTATAGCAAGAATAATAGTTGCAAGTGCCAAAGTGAAGCAACCATCACGGAATGAATAGCAAGGCTTTATACGGCTTTTATTTCATAAGGTCTCTATTATTCCACTGAAAATCAAAGTTAAAAGGGATCCCTAATACAAACGTGACTCATCACACTTTTTGGTCAGGTCCCTAAATCTATTTGTACTCTCATTTTGATCTTATTGACAGGTTCCTATATTTTTTCCCTTTAAGACAGTAGTGTCTATTGAACCTGCATACTCAATAATGCAAGAATCAATGGATCAGTTTTTTCTAGTCTCATTCCTGGCTCAACAGCTTATCGAGACATCACCTCTGAACAGAGTTGCCATGCATGCAGGAATGAAAGGTTTTACTTCCCTGACATCCCGACTCCCTCATTGCCCGCCTTTATTATTATTATTATTTTTATTAATAATTAATAATTATTATTATTCTGGGAAGAATATAGGGAGGTTGTCAAAAGATGCAGGGATGCAACAAGGAAAACTAAAGCTTCCCTTGAAATCAAACTAGTGAGGGAGATCAAGGAAAACAAGAAAAGCTTCTACAAGTATGTTGGAGGCAAAAAGAAGCCTAAAGGCAATGTGGGCCCGCTGCTGGACCAAGTGGGTACCCTGGTGACTGAGGACAGAGAGAAGGCTGAGTTACTGAATG